>CAJVPT010000469.1:0-29666 GCA_910592055.1 Acaulospora colombiana
ATCGGCTCAATTTCTAAACTAGATCAGTTTTTGGCTGACGAGTTATATCGATTTTTAAACAACACATATAATATTCATAAAACAATAATCAATAGATCCAAACATTTTCCAGGTGAACTCTTGCACCTGAAAAAACCAAATTTAGAGGTATCTGCTGAAATATTAGATCTATTAATTGAATACTATAAGGCATCTTATGAAACTATGGACTTTTGGAAACTATTTACGAAAGATAAAGAAAATTCGATAATTATTCAAAATAGAGCAGATTAATATGATAGATGCTGAATTGAGAGTGAAATATTCGATTCTGTTATGTCCTTACGAAATATTAAGGCTTATTTATATTAGCTAGATTCGTAAATCATGATGGAAGTATCAATTTATATCCAGGACAAGTTCAATTCTTCTTTATACATTTGGTAAACTTTTCAAATAATGTTATTGAACATTATTTGGCCTTTATTTGGTGGTACAAACTGGTTAATTCGGCAGAAGATAAATTTTATTTCGAATCCGAAAATGATGTAAATGTTGAATTGTGGAGTATCGAATTTTATCCAGTTAGACATGAATACATAATTCCTATTTATAATATTTTTGACCGATTTATTCCATTTAGATACAGAATCTCAAATCGGCAAGACTCTCGTGAATATTTAGCTGTAATTCCTCTAAATCATAAATATAATATATAATTAAAAATTCGGTAAATGTACGAATTTTGATAAAAATTAAAATTTTGATGAATGTTTAACGATTTTTTGAGAAAAAATTTAACAAATATATAGTAAAAATTGTGCAAATATGGAAAATAATGCTGAATTATATAGTAGAAATTGATTGATAATTTATTTAGGCTGAATTATATGCTGAATTATATGGTAGAAATAGATTAACGATTTATTTATGTCATTAATATGCTGAATTATTTGTTTTTTTGATGAATGTTACATGAGTGGCATTATACCAAATAAATATTTTTCGATTAGTGAAATAGATATAGAGCTTATATCTTATTGATAGAAAGCTAGTCCCTATTATATAATCTTTTATTTTTTCAATGGATTCTAATTTTTTCTTGATGTTTTTGTTAATGAGAAGTTCCATTCCAGATTCTTTGAATTTCTTATTATTGCTACTGTGAAAAAACTTATATTTTTGTTGTGAGATGAAAATAAATTCTATTGCTTCATTTGTTAGCTTGGTTTTATAGATGTCTAGGATATTTATATTGAGTTCTTGTATAAGTTTATATAGTTTTTATTGATTCAAGCTAGTATTAATTACTCTAACATTATGTATTTCAATTAAGATAGTATTAATTAATATAGAGATATCTATAGTATACTTGTTATATAGTATATACTCTTGTTCAATTCTATTAATAGTATTTTTTTTTATTGTACTAATGAAGTTATCAAGTAATGTGTTATACTGTATATTATATATGAAAGAGTTATATTTATATTTATTGTTTTTTTGGGGGATTATACTTTTTTTTCAGAATGAGTTTGTTTTCTTTTATTGATCAGACTCTTTCCTGATATACTTTGATTAAATTGATACTAATATAAAGAACAATTGTTTTATTGTCCCCTTCTTATCTTATTCTAGTTACCTGTTTTTTTCTTGATTAGATTTATTCTATTATTAATCATTTGAAATTATTCAGGATCTGATAAAGAGGATCTTGACTACTTTCACTTTCAAAATAGTGACTTTCAGATCTATTGTATAAAATTTTTCTTCTATTGCAATAATTGATTGCTTCCTGTTACTATCAGTTGCAAAGTATCTGAAAGTATCTGTTGTTTTTATAATATATTTATTGTCTTAAAGGTTGCACCTTTTTTTCTTCTTCTTTCTAGATTATCTTTCCATAAAATCACTTTTTATTTCTGAGTCTTTCTCAGATATTATATATTAGCTTGTCCTAATATTGCTTCTAATATAAATTTGATCTAATTATCTTGAGTACAGTTTGACCTATACTGTTTTAAAATGAGCTTTTTCTTTATTATTACTGTTATGGGTTTGAGTCACTTCATTGCCTTACATTGATTTTTTCTCAAAATGTTTTCTAGCACTTTAGCCAAGTTTATGATCATGTATAAGTATATATTATTTTAAAGCCTTATGCAAATCTTCTGCTATTGCAAAACAAACTGCTGCATATTCTTTTCTTTTTAGTGTAAATAGATTTCTTGATATGCAATATGCTTTGTTCCTTATATATTGTATCGCTCTTGCTATAAGACTCATAAAGATGTTGTATATATTATATAATTATAAAGACTAATTTTTATAATTTTTGAGAATAACATTAACTTCATAATTGTTTAATTCATATTGGATAGAAATTGTCCTAAAGGTATCTGGTTTAATATAAATAAACCATCAATATTCAAGTCTTGTTAGTTCAGAATAAGTCATATCTTAATTTTATGCTAAAAGTAGTCAAGGAACAGGCAATATGCCCTCAATTGATGAAGCCCTCGAAGAGTAACTAGCTTACGGAGTCAAAATGGTAGTAGCAGTGTAAAATTTCAACTCTCATAGATAACTCTAGGAGTGTTTTATTAATGATTATTTCTTGTATTTGCATTTTGCCCTGACTTGAAAGTTTAATAAAACAAGGCTGAGTCGCCGTTTCAAAAAAAAAAAAAAATAAATAAATAATCAAATATTATTATAAAGCTTATATATTGATAACTAATTATAGAACTTTATATTTTATGAAAAAATAAAAACAATGTAATATTAAAAATTTTTTTCTGTCAGATATATAATAAGTTTTTAATAACTCATGAATATTTCGACAGAATAATAATTCAAAACATGATAAAGTATTGAAGATCTCGTATCTACAAAATTACTAAAAGTAACTACTATCATAATTAAACTAATTAAATTATAATTCCGGTTATCAATTTATCGAATCAATATATTCGTGTTCAAAATCACGAATGTTTACGAGTGTCGCAGAAATCCGATTGTTTGCATAAAAAATTTGTTCAGATCCTCACGCCATTCCCCCGAAATTTGAGTTACCACCTAAAAATAGAACAGAATAACACACACGCATATCGTTCGTGCGAGCCAAAGCACTTCATATTACACGTACATACCGTGTTATTTTCTAAAAAAAAAAAAAAAAAAAAGATATGCTCAAGCAAAGATAGAGAAGAGAAGAACTTTAATAAATTTTCGAGGAGAAATTATTCATGAATTGAATTTCTAAACTTGTGATTCTCCAAATCACCTATCCGGGGACCTTTCGGCACTTTCCATTAGATTTTCAATCGATTTAATATACGTGCATAGGCCAAGCAATGTTAATTTCAAATTCTTGCACTAAATGGAAAAGGTTAAAGCATGCATATTCTATTCGTGCTAATTTATGCAATTGGTGGAATTAGGTTTTTTGCAATTAATGTTATGTATTGAAATTCAGGGAAATAAATTTGCATAACCTCTTCGCCTTTAACAACCGATCTCAGAGAGGAGAAAGGATGCGTGAGGCATGCCTGGCGAATCGAAAGTTTTCGTACTAACGTACAAGGACAACCAAGCAAATATACGCTGTAGGAATCATATCGCATGTACGTATCATTCGTATTTCGTATAATCACCAATCGAATAAATGCATTATCTTCATGCAGGTAATAAAATCATGCCATTAGGAGTGGAGGTCCATGTCGTGAAATCAAATAAAGAACCTTTGATAGATGTTATGTTTATAATTCAACATACCCTCTTTATTCACTTCGAAGAGGAACATTGCAACGGCGAAGTGTGCCATACAAGAAGGTTGAGTTTTCATAGTGAAAGTTTTCACATCTGCCTATATCTGCGCAGGCAAGAACCTAATATAATAATAATTCCCTTTAAGCTTTTTTAAGATTGCCGTAAACGTCCCAGAATAAATGTCTCTTGTAAATGCAAAATCCGAAATGCGATATTAAGATAGATTTATTGGTTGTGGATTAATTTCCTTATTCACGGAATTGCTCGTCACATAACGAAACATTGTTATTTTGTGTGCCACGAAATTATTAGACCAAATTGTGCAACTACAAATTGCAACTTTCTCGTGTTCCACTTCAAATAAAAAAATTTTCTATAAAAGATGTATCTCATTTCTTCCTTCCCGATGATTTCAATCAGATTTTGTCGTCGTTCTAATTAACAAAGCCATACGCATCGGCTGTGCCGTAACTATCACCTTACGCACTCATTACCACCTTTACACAGCGCGCTGTCGACTTCACCTTCGCTCGCACTTATCATATCTACCATCACATATACCCACAGAAATTATCGCGCCAGTTCGCTGTAATTTAGAACAACGAATTTCTAATTTTCCATTTCACATCTTCAAAAGACAATTAAAATGTCCTCGACCTACAAATCTGCATTCTTCTTCCTTGCCCTTGTATTGGTGATCACCCTCACTTTTGACTCCATTCTAATTCCAGTCTCGGCCTCTCCTCTTCACAAACGTCAAACCAATACAGAATCTCAAAAAGGTGGATTATGGTATGGCACATTCACCGGGCAAGCTACATACTATTCGATTGGTTTGGGCGCTTGTGGTAAACAAAATACAGATCAACAACTAGTAGCCGCACTTCCACACAGCATGTTTGATCCATCGCCCAATGGAAATCCCAATTTAAACCAAAATTGCGGAAGAACCGCCACTCTCTTTTATGGAGGCAAATCGGTTACTGTCACAATCAAGGACGAATGTATGGGCTGCGAGTTCGGTGACATGGATTTGAGTCGTAAGTGTTTGATGAATTTGATGATTTCATTTTGGAAAAATAGTCGCTGAATTATTCTATTTATAATCTTTAGCGGCCGCATTTTCTCAACTTTGTGATCTAAGCGCGGGAAGAATCAATGTAACCTACATATTACATTAATAATAATAGGGACCGTTCTCTCTCTCTCTCTTTTTTTTTTTTATCTATCAAAGTGAATCGATTAATGCCTTTGGGAAATGGAATATAGAATAAATCTATTGCGTTCTTTTATAATAGATCAATAAATGATTTTTTACGCTGATAAACGATTCTTTTCTGTTTATATGATATTGTATAAAATGAACTGTATGAGTGTAGCATTGTACGATCATCTGAACCCCGTCCAGATTACATTCTTTTTTTAGGATTGCACTGTCTCAGAAGGGCTGATCTGTTTTCATGTCACCAGGGCGGTTTATTATACACTGTATAATTACACTATCCTCTTTATTAAATCAAATCCACTGTTAACTGGCAAGAAAATTTGTAATTATAATTATAAAAAAATTGGTTGCTGTTCCATTCTTGATAAAAAAATAGGTCAATTAAAAATTATTAGACTTAATATAATCAAGTTGATCAAATAACAAAAAATTTCAACTATTTCAAAGTTTAACAATATACTATATATAATGAATCAATATAATTTGTATTTTTTTTTTTTTTTTGAGTACCTGCAGCCAGGCTAGATCATAGTTTATTAATCAATTGAAAACATAAGAATATTTTCACTTAAGCAGCAATGATATATATTACAGTTAAACGTTTCTATCAAATCTAACTTCTTTGTCACTACCTGTGACATCAGATCAGTTCCTATTGACTGAGTTTCATTTAAGTGAAGCATCATATTGGAATATTTTAAGCCAGGAGGATGGAGATTTTGAAGATTTCTAAAACAGGAGATTCATGTGAAACATTTGCAGGAGTTAAACTAGAATTCTTTTTTTATACAATTCTTCTAGTGATACAACTATAGATCTCAACTTCTGATCAATGAAAGATCAAAAGTTTCATATTAATGCATCCTAACTTGATTTGTGTTATTTCAGATGATTGAGTATGACTTTTACAGGATAATTAGTAAACTTGATTAAAAGTTGAATTTTTTATTTGGTATTTAAGTATTATTGAATTATAGATCTTGTAATTATGACCTAGGAGTATTATTACTGTGCTATCGATTCACAAGTCAAATTTATTTTATTTTTTATTTTTTATAATATATTTATATATATTTTTCTTTATTTCAACTTAATTCATTTGTAATTTAATAAAATATATAATGTAAAAACCTGTTAGTAATGATATATAAATTAGAAGAATTTTTATTTTAAATTTATTATAAAGTAAACTATTGTTTTTAAAATTAAATTTAAAAACCATTATTGTTTATAACTAATTGATTTACAAGAATATATTGTAAAAAATATAAAATAAAAAAATAAAAATAATTATTAAAACTTTCATAAATTATTATAAAAAAAAGGGGGGGTTTTAATTTTAGCAATTCATAATTTTTTAGATCAATTAATAATGATAAACTATTGCTAATAATTCTAATAAGTAGAAATAAATCTAATTTAATTAAGCAAATATAATATTGTATTCAAAATTAAATTTAGAGTACTTTTGTATGAATATAAATTAATTATGTTGTAAAAAGTCTATAATTAATTATATTGGATCTTTAATCAATTTTTAAATAAAAATATACTATTATAGTATAATTGTGGATTAAAAAAAATATAATTGATAATAAACAATAAAAAAAATTAATAAAATTAATAAATATATAGTATACCGTAGCTCAAATAATAAAGCAGATCTTCAAGTTAATAAAAATATATCAAGTTTTTATATGAAATTTATAAAGAATAATCTTATTATAAGAATCATTAAATTGAAATATTATATAAAAAAAAAAAATTAAAATTTTTTGTATAATGTATTTTTACTTTAGAAAAATTTTTTGCCACTCTATATTTTTGTATAATGTATTTTTACTATAGAAAAATTTTTTGCCACTCTGTATTTTTGTATAATGTATTTTTACTTTAGAAAAATTTTTTGCCACTCTGTATTTTTGTGTACATAAGATCAAAAAAAAAAAAAAAATTTTTATTCTATACTTAGACCTTAAACTTACTTTGTACAAGCTTCTTTCAGAAAAGTATAATGTATTTTTACTTTAGAAAAATTTTCTGCCACTCTGTATTTTTGTATAATGTATTTTTATTTTAGAAAAAAAAGGCTTTTAATATTATTAAGTATTTCTAAAAAAAATTTGAAATTCAAGATATAAAAAGATTATGAATAAAAACAAGTACAAGGAATCTACAAAAAGGTCAAAATTAAAAAATCCTTAAGATTTTTTTGTCTAAAGAATATTAGCAATATTAGAAGTATACTGAAATCTGAATAAGAAAAATAAAAAAAAAAACTAAATTTTATAATGACTATAATAAATGAAATTAGGTACAAGATGAGGTATTTGGATTTTTACCTTTGTCAGAATTTGTTTGCAATAGTGACTTAAAGACAATGATGTTTTTAGTTGAAATAGTTTTACCTAAACTATTAAAAAAAACAATAAATTACTCCTAAAATTGCACTTAGCGTTGTTTAAACTAAGACAAGTGAATTAGTTAGAGAATTAATTTTAGCAATGCATAAATTTATATACGATCTACAAATGTTTAGTACATTTAACTAACCTGATAAAGAGTTTAATAAATAAATGAAAATAAATATTAGATTGTAATAGTATAAAAATTTTCAATTAAATAATACTATAAAATAATAATAAAAGTTATAAAATAGTCTTAAGTAAAATTAATTTATAAGACCAATTTACGAAATTTCATAAAAGACAAATGATTTTTTATTATATTGTCATTTTAATTTTCTACGGGAATATAACGTTAAAATTTTTTATAATCCAATGGTTTGTTTTTTCTCATTCTTAAATGTCGGATTCAAAATCGAATTGTGCTGTATACTGGCATGCTACTTTTACAAGTAATTTTAAATAATTTCGTTACTTGTGGAAATTTTTGCATTCAAATAAAAATTTTAACGAAATACGAACGAAATATTTTAAACGAAAGAAATTTTTTCATAAAATATATATATATTTATTTATTTCTTGTTAAAAAAAAATCTTTTTTTTTTCTTCTTTTTCGATAATCGTTATTCATCATTATACAGTATATCGATTTGGTAATTTTTATTTGCATGCCGTAAGTATAGCTCTGGAATTTACCTGAATCTCTATCGATTTAATTTAATTTCATTCGATTTGATTCAATATGACTCAATGCGATCCGATTTTTAATTTTACATACCATAAGTTAATTGGCTTATCCCGTTTTTCATTTTTTTTTTTTTTTTTTTTATATACTGTATACGTCAGATAGTTATAAGATTGATCAAGAAATGAATTGGTAAGGTACAAGGCGATTGGAGATTCGTGTAATAATTATTAAAATCTTAATATAGGGTAATAATCGATGCCATGTGAGCGGAATTCAAAGTGCGATAAATATTGAATGCCATTTAAAGAGAGTCTTGTACTGTACGGTTACGTATGTTGAAAGATGTTTTATTTATTACTTGTCGATTAGAAATCATTACGTTGCACCGTGCATATATTTAGCCGTTTGTCACCTTTTTCATATCCAATTCACGATTTACATATTTAATACTAATTTTTTTCATTCAATAAAGTGTTCGCTTCGTGATAAATTAACATTTATAACCAAGCGTCTCACCTCAATCGGATGATATATTCAATTTAATCAATTTAATCAATTTCAATAATTTATGACGCACGTATAAATAATATTTCCGCTTTCGGTTGCACCGCATGCAGGTTAATCTAAATTTATTGCATGCAGATCACGTGCCGCGAAGAGTTTGCCATTGTCAGAGTTGGTATGGATAAATGAAGGAGGCGCGTGTCCGGCTTTTCTCACCGCATGCCACGCACATAATAATAAGTCGACGCCCCTTATCTTATTTAAAGTATTGCATTAAATGCATAGGGTGCTATAACAGAAAAAAAAATAACGCAGTAGGCAATTTTCGATCTTGATATTGCATTAAAACAAGACCATTCGCAATTTCTGACTGGTTCGATTTCAGGTTACTTGAACAAAGTAATTCGATATCTTGTTTTCTTTATTCGCGTCAAACATTGATGGATCCACAAGATTTTATGAGATGGTGAAAAACACTGCACGCATATACGCATCAAAATTTCAATTTTATCATTTTTTATTAATTCCCTCTACGTGTAAACTAAATATACTGTACTTTTTCAAAATAAAATAAAATAAAAATAATTAATAATAATAACAAATCATATTTTTATAACTTCTTAATTCTTAATAATCTAATCTAATTAAATAAGAATAATATGACTACAGCTCCTTATATTATAATATCGGTAGAGTTAAATGTGCTAATAAAAAAGTTGACATAGTGATGTAGGCATAAATTAAATAAATGAATAATTGTCATCCTAAATTTTTCTTATGACATAAAGAGGTCACTGATTTGTCGTGTTAAGAGACATTGACAGGAATGATTCCAATTGGTCATCGAGGGGGGTTGAAAAGAATTCAGTAGAGTTGGTGGGAATGACGGAGGAAGAAGAAGAATAAGGGATTCGCGGGTAGTTGTGCTTCGAAGAAACATTTTTCCAACGGATCATAGGAACTCCATGAAATGAGGAGAAAATCATGGGAGTGCTTGTTGTGGCACTTCTCCTGGGATGGTAAACATAATCGGGGTACAAAAAATTGTGCACCTTCTTAGCACACTCGGAAATAAGACCAAATAATTCTTTGACTTCGTTGGGCTCTTCCTGCCAGCGTTTTCCTGCGATCTTTGAGACCGTGTCTAATTTTCTGTTGGACATCTTGTTCCCTTCGGCAGCTAATTGCACTTGTACGTTTCTTCTGTAAATGACAAAGCTGTTTTGTGGTCGGGGAATTTTCTGAGTTCTCGTGTTCTCAAACGGAGTGACCAATTTCGTCAAAGGAATCATTGTGACCTTCTTGATCTCGCAGAGTGCTTCTTCACTAAAGCAGGATGAGATTATTCTGTTGATCGCAAGTGTTGCGTCGATGTTTGAACTTGCGTTCGAATATAATTCGCGAGGCGAATAATTGGCCAACTGTTGTTCACCTTTCACCTCAAATGTAAAGTATGACATATCGATCGAGAAAAACTATTCGCCGGAATAGAAACAGTTCTATCTAAATTAGTCAGGAGAATGGAGAATGAAGGATAGAAAAAGGATGGTCGAGATTAGAGGGTTTTTTATACCTTTTATATATATATATATATATATACCTTCAAATTAACGAGAAAGTTTTCACAAGAAATAGGAAATTCTATTAGTATTATTATTTCGCCTGACGCGTGAAATAGCAGTGCTCACAAGTACCTTAATGGAGAGGTTGCAATTGTTGGACGTCTCCCTTGTGACGCACTCGTTATTAAGATTTTTCCACCTCCTAAATTCTTTTCTTTGGTATGAATGGTGACTCAAGTGGGTAAGGTCATTGAGTGTGTGGCATTTTTAATTTTTTTATTGAACTTTCCCTTTTCACGAAGACGCGATTCGCCAATTTAATTAGTAGTCAATTTAGGACGGCAGACTAACGCCAAAAGTTACGTGATACGTAACACATGTGGCATATAAAATCATTAACATGAACAAATAGCTTCTTCTTTTCATTTAACCGCTCGTACTTTACAAACCGATTATCATTGTGTACAAATAAGGTTTACCTCTTTCCTATTTTTTTTTCTTTTTTTTCAATAGTTTCCCCTTATTATCACAAGTGTGTACGCAATTTATGTCGTATAAGTATTAGCACCTAAAGTTTATTTGAAGTTTCCACCCGAGTGCCCTTTTTTGTAATGGATGTTTTTTTGACTCAGGCAGGTGTTTACGTGCACATTACCGTGCAGTACGAATTTTTATGACCCAAAGATCCTGATATATAGCATTAAATTTAAAGTCTATTATTATCTGTAAATGAATCGATTGCCTACGCGCATATGTGCATCCACGCGACGTTTCTTTGGCTAATTTGCGTTGTAACATGCGTAATTCGCTTTACCCAGTTCTAAGTACTTTCATCCTTTCTGACGATCCTTCGATTCAATTATCGAGTGCGCACGTACACGTTCCAAGAATGGAGAAATCGTCAAGCTAGAATCAATTAAACCATTTATGGAGATGACTCTATAGTAAAATGAATACGCATAAGAAACACAATCTTTCGTGTGATTACATTCGCGATTCCAAAGTTATGCATAGTAAGTAAGGATAGCAGCTAAATGACGTTATATTTAGTTTGTTTTTTCTTTTTTCATAACAAAAAATGGAAACAAGAAACTTCTTTATTATTATTATTACTTTGCTATTTCTTTTTCTGATGATCGTGCCATCCTGCAATTCAAGGTAAATTTTTCTTATTGTTAAGTCATGTGACCGTATTTTTACATTGCATATACTATTAAAATCGACCCTTAAAAAAGCTTTAATTACTGCATTAATAAACATTTGTGAAAGCTTCGTTGAATCGAATCCTTAAAAAGAAAACAAATGGATTTTTCTTTTTTTAGTTCTAAAAAATAAAGACTGGGCCGTCATTCCCAAGTGTACAAGAATAATAACTGCCTCAATCATCATTCTCCCATCTAGAAAAATCAAACCTTCGGCTAACTCACAGATAATATTTATCGATCGACCAATATAAAGTATGGTGGTGGAAGAACTTCATTGAAGTATTATTGGACATAAATGAGAAAAAAGAAGGGTAAACTTGGAATCTTGATCTCGACGAATCGATTGAGCCAGAATTGATCAACTGCACGGTGCGTGTCTGTATGAAATTCAATCTTGCCGCGCGTGGGCGTTCACCATACGGCGCTGATGTACTGTACGATAATAAGAGCTGTAGAATTACAATCTGGTGAAAGAAATCACAAGGAGATATGGCTCGATTAGTTTAAATTAAAACAAACGCATTGAAATTTATTAATTTACAAAAACACTGGTAACCGAGAAGAACGTTACATTTAATTTATCCTAAACCAGTTACATACTCACCTTGGGTCGAAATCTTTAAATGCAATTGTGAAAATTTATTTTTTACTCAGTCATAAGATATAAAATATACAACCTATTCTATTATGAGTTATTAATAACATTATTTTTATGTTAAAAGAAAACCAACCTGTCATAAATTTCAATTGATTAATTAATACAATATTATTGAAATGGATAATTATTTTTGAAGGGGACAAAAATATTATTTAAAAATTTTCTGGTGACCTTTTTTATTTAAAATGATTTAGGTTATTTTTTTTTATTCTAAATTTAAAATACTTATACTCCATCAATATATAATTAAATTTAATAAAAAAATATTTATTTTAAAGCTTATGTCATAAGTTATTATTTAAAAAAAGATTGTTTAAATCTAATTACTAAATAATGAGAAAATAGTATAAATAAATTAGACACCATTTTTAGAATTTGACTATTTTTGTGAGTTTAATTTTTTTAAAAAATTAAATTACCTATATTTCCATCAATATATAATTATACTTAATATAGAAATATTTTTAAAGCTTATTTTATAAACTATCATTTAAAAAAAATTATTTAAATCTGATTACTGGATAACAAAAAATAGTATAAATATATTAGACTTCATTTTTAGAATTTGACTATTTCCGTGAATTTAATTTTTTTAAAAAAAATTAAAATATATATTTATTTGTTGATATGTAATCATATTTAACCAAAAAATATTTATATAAAGCTTATGTCATGGACTATTATATAAAAAAGTATATTTAAATATAATTACTAGTTAATGAGAAAGTAATATAACCAAAATTATATCTCATTTTCAGATTTTAAAATTTTTTAATTATGCCTTTTTTAAATCTTAGAAAAAAACTTTCTTTTTTATTAAATTCTTATAATCTTTGTCATCTACCTTTTAGTTTTTATTTTTTATCTCAAAAAGTCTTATTATATCTATTATACATGATACTACTTTATAATTATCTGACAATTAACCATATCAATTATATGATTACTTTTCAAATAATTTTTATATTGGAAAACTATTTTTTTCTAATTCTTACAATGCAATAAAATCTACTCAAATTATCAATAATATTAAAACAATACATAGTTCAATTTTTATAAAATATAAATTTAGCATTTTATTATTAATTACAAATTTATATAATAGAACAAAATTAAAAAATCTTGGTTTTAATTTTAGCCATAAAAATTTTTTACTGCTCTTCAAAAAACAAAAAATCAAACTGAGATCATTATTAATTTTCTTTTATAAAATTCAAGATTATCAACTTTTTTTTGTAAATTTATTAAATTTCCTTTCTTTAGAAAATACAAATTTTAATACTTCTTCAATTTATTATTTGAAAAAATCTTCAAAACAATTTTTACTGAATTAAAATCACAAATCTTGATTTAAAATTAAGTTTCAGTTGATTTTATAAACTTTGTTCAAAAATTTTTAAAAAAGTATTAAAAAAAAAACTAATATGTGTCCAATTTGTATTGAAGGAAAAAAATATCAAAAAAATTACAAAATATTGATTCAAATAATACTTCATTAATTAATTATTTAGAAAATAAATTTGATTTTTATAACAAATACTTTTATTTTAAAAATAAATAACAAGCATTATATAAAAATTCACTTGAATTAATAATTACTACATCTTGTGTTGTAGTTATAGATTTTAAAGAAAATTTTAAAATTGAAGATAGTCTAATTGAAACTGAAAGAGATTTTTATAAAAAAACATAAATTTCTCTTTTAAAATTTGTTATTTTTTATAAAAATAACAATAATATGATTCAAAATCAATATTTTGATTTTTTTTCTATAATTTTAAATCATGATTTATTATTTGTAACTGATTGTATTAAAAAACTTTCTATAAACTTTTTCTATTACAATTTAATGAAATATGCTTTTGGTCAGATTGTGAATCACATTTTTGCTTAATAAAATTAAATATATTTTATTTTTAATTATTTACCTTTTATTTATAGTAAAAAAATTTTATTTGATTATTTTATTGAATATTATAGAAAAAATATTGTTGATAGTTATTTCAGTATAGTATCAAAATAGTTTATTGAATAAGAAACAATCCAAAATATTTATATCATTAAATAATTATTTATTTATTTCAAAAATAAGACACAATCTTATAATAATTACTCATTTGAAACTTATTCACATATTAAATCAAAAACTATTATTAATAAATTAATAATAAATAATTTTTATTCATATTTATTATTTGTAAAACTTAATAATAAACTATATATTTTAACTCTTAATATATTTAATATTATATATTATAAGAAATTTTTTTAAATTTAAAAAAATAATAAATACAAAATAAATCAAATATATTATATCTAAGTAAAAAGCAAATAATATTTCAATAATAATGGGTGATAGAAACAAATAAAGATTCCTTGTTTGAGTAAAAAATATCAACAATTATCCAATTCCTATAGAAATATAAGACTATAATTTCCATTATATACTATATACTATATACTTGAAATTAAAATATATTTTATATAATAATTTTTTTAATATTCAATGAAATTTAATAAATAATATATTATTAAAAAATCAAATTTTAAAAAATAATGATAAGAATTTTAATTTTTTAAATTTTATTTTTAATACCAATTTTTTAAAACTAATAATTTATTAATTTCAATTACTAGTTATTGAAAATTATAAATTTTTAATTTCAAGTATATATAATATATAAATTAAAATATAAAATAAAATCTAAAGTATAGATAATAGCTATATATGGTTTTGGATCTAGCTATTTTCCTCTTATGTAAGTTTTATCTTATATTTATTTTATATTTTTATTATTTTATTTAATATAATTTTAATTAAAAAAAAAATAATAAAATAAAGAATATAAAATTTTTAGAATTATAATTTTTAAAGTTATAATTTTAAAGGTTATAATTTCGAGTTATTATTTTTGAGGATATAATTTTGAATCTTAAAAATTTTTGATTCACTTTTAAAATAATTACTCAAATATATATTATTGAAATATACAAATCAGTTTATATTTAAAACTATAAAAAATTCTTTTTGCTGATCCTCTAATTACATACAAAAAAAATGTTCGCAAGAAGTTTTTACACTTCCTTGCTAATAAAGTCTTGACATTTTTCTTAAAACAACTTGAAATATAACTTCAAAAGTTGCATCTATCCTTCTTCTATTATTTACAAACATCTTAACTCAAAAACTTGACTTCTAGTAATCAAGAAAAATCAAGTAACACCTTTAAAACCAATGACAAAAAAGTTTCCAAAGGAAGAAAACTGATTGTGAAGTACCTAAAGATTTTTCTAACCTTTGAAGTGAAAGGTTTATAGAGATTTTCTGCAGTAAAAAGGTCTATTTTTTTCATTTTTGATTGTCTTGGTCCTCTTAAAGCTCCTATGTTTATAGTTTTCTAGAGAATTTTGCCTATCTCAGTTTGACCCTGAATTTTGAGTAACACAAATTCTCACCAAAGGTAATTGGTTAACATGAAATATGTTAGTTTTTGAAATGTAAACAAGCTCCTATTAATTACACTCATGTGTTTCAATATATTATTAGTAATATAGGAAAAAAAGTTCTAGAAAAAGTGTCACCTCCAATTATGCATATTCAATCTCCAGAAAACAATTATGATACCAAAAGGCATGTGACAAATAGAAATAAAAAATCTAACTCCCATTTCTTATTAAATTCCTTAGGTGGTGAAAAGGCTTTCTTGAACAAAAGTCAAGGTCCCAAGCTTTTATTCTAGTCAGGCAAACTCTTTAATAATATGATACTGGCTCAAATAGTATTAAGCAAATCTGTACATCAGTAGAAGGATAAGTTTCTCAAATATTCTTCTTGAAATCACTTTCAGAAATAATTAAGTTTCTTAAATATCATAAAGCTTAGAAAATATTCCAATCAGGTAAATCCCTTTCGAGAGGAAACTGTAAAATGAAGCAAGAACTTTTTGGAGAGCTTTAAATTATATCTTCCTTTTCCCTTTTTTTCCAGTGCCAACTTTAGCAATTCATTATTTTTTAGGATAATTAACAGTGATAAACTATTGACAATGATCCTAATTAATTTAGTGGCTCCATGCCAAGCTACTAGAAGAGTGTAATATTTTTTCTTAAATTTGACTTAGAGTATCTAATTTAGACTTAGTTTTGTTTAATCCAAACTAGCTTAGTGGACTTCTCATATTTTTTAAGTAGTGTAGTTCTTTAATTAGTAATGTACAACAATGAGTTAGTCACTTTGTGAAAGTCTGTAAACATTGTGATATCTTTTAATATCTCAATAAAGACATGTCATTGTAATATGATTATGGGTTAAAAAAAAAAAATATTTTATCTTTTTAATTTAATATAATATAATTAATGAATCTTAGATTTTATTTCTTAAACAATTGTTTTAAAAAGGTTACAATAAGATTTAAAATTTGAGTTCTATAAGTTTTTTGAATTATTTGGTATACAGACTTGATAATATTATATTTAGAAGGCTATATATTTAATTTAACAATTATAAAAATTTAAATAAATAATAAAAACAAATATTATCAATTAAATTATTTAATTAAATAAAGATTAAAGCATTAATTTAAAATATAATCTAAAAAATTAATAAAGTATATTTTTAAAATATTAATTATAGAAATTTTAAAATTATATAAAATTAATAATTGATATCTATCATTAATAAAAAATTTTTATAATTAAATGCTATAAAAATATAGTTTTTTTTATATTTTGCTATATGATTCCTTTCAAAAATTTGAATCAATTAGTCATAATTTTATTATAAATTTTAATTTTGTCAATTTTTAAATTTTTAATTATACAATTTTTTTTTTAACTCATGATTAGATTAGTACTGTGTATTTATTAATATAAGAAAACTAATAGAGATACATAGGGTAATTGCATCATGACTAAATTAAAAGACACGTACTGATACATTCATTATCAACTTTCAATTCTTAAAAAAGCTTCAATCTCTAGGTATAACCTTGGGAACAATATTTTGATTTGAACTAAGTTTTGGATGAAGACCTTCCTAACTTACTCATTATTGCTAGTAGGTTGTTACTGCTTATTATCCTCTAAGAAACTGAATTTAAGAAACTACAAAAGGGAAAAGGAAAAAGAAAAGGAAAGAGGTATATCTAAAAATATATAAATACACTCACAGTTTCTATTTAATATTTTTATGTTATATTTAACTCTTGAAGCTATTTCCCTAAATCCTGCAAGTTTACTCAGTAACTATATAATATATTTTATTCATACTCCTGTTTGTATCTATATATATAAACTACTTCCTTATACTATGTATACATTAAATAAGTGCTATATATATCAACTATTCTTTATTATCTATCTATATATGGCTAATCATATCGATTATATTATATATATAAGCAATAAAAAAAAAAACTCTTTCTGTTGATCCCCATTTTTTCAGAAAATTTCTTTTTTTTAGTAATTTTTTGAAAAAAGAGAAACCAGCCCAAAAAACAAGAGAAAACAAACATCAAAGACTATTCACTTACAAGAAACACTATAGAAAAACTATAGAAACAATTAGTCACAGTATAGGAACAGATAAGTATCTAAAGATTTTTAATCTTTCTACACAAAAATTTTTTTTTTTAGAAAGAATAAACAAAGATAAAAATTGAATCACGGTAAGTTCTTGGAAGTCAAATATCAACTCCACAAAGCTCTCAGCTAGGCTAGTGTAGGTTAATACTTTCTAAATATTAAAAGGAACCTTATAAGCAATAATTTAGACTGATAAATCAGTCTAAACTCAAATACCTATAAAATTCAAAAGGATGTCCAAGCTTCATTGATTATATAGTAAAGAAGCACATACATTATAACAAATAAAATTTTAACAAACACAATATTACACGAATATGTATACCTACCTGACAAAAGTATCTGACCATATGAAGATTACTACTCTAAGTATCAAACTTTATCCATGAATAACTCAAATCTAATGCATAAAAATGCAACAAAATTTTTTTCTACATAGTTACAAACTTTCTTTATTCAAAAATAAAAAAAAATTAATACCTAAAACTCACAAACTTACTGATATTGAGTTTGATAAAATTATTGGTCTGTGGAAAGGTAGTTATAGTAAGAGCAATATTAAAGATATTATTAATCATCCAAAAATAATGGTTCATGATATTATTGAAAGATATAAGACAAATCAACAAACTAGTGTCATTTTTAGGTCTGATAAATTATCTAAATTGATAGAAGAAATATTAGACTTCTTATAAAAATTGTAAAAAAGGATTAACAACAATCTTTAAATGAAATAACAGAAAAATTTAGTCAATTATTAACAATCTCAGTAAGCTCTCATACTATTTAACATATTTTACATAATGAAGGATTTTATGGTTAAACTGGAAAAAAAATCTTAGTATTTGAAAAAAATTATAAAAAAAATATTAAAATGGTGTTGTACTAGAAAAAATTAAGATTTAAAATAGAATACAGTAATCTGGGATGATTAATCTCATTGTTTATTGTTTCAAATGACTCACATTATTAGGTTTGGTAATATCTATATAAAAAATATGATATAAGCAAAAATGGGTCCCTAAAGGGAGAGGCAGGGGCATAAGTCAAATGTTTCTTACTAGGAAACATTAAAATTTTTAAATTAATATCTATAAAAAAACTATACACAATTGTTCTCTATTATTCAAATCATTGATTTATGACATTTCCTGATTTTTATCCTTATTAAAATAAAGAGCTATGAATTTTGTCCCTCAAAAAGGGACATAAGTGATCTGTGAAATTTTATATGCTAAATACTTTAGGGACTCATCATTAGATATAAGTCGACTAATTTTAACAGTAAAATCAAGAAATCAAGACATAATGGTATAGAAATGTTTTACAAAAAATAAGATTGAATCTTTGATTCAAGTTTCTAGTAAAATTACAAGATTTATATATATTGAAGTCTTAGAAAATAATCTTTTACCTTTTATTAATAAATTAAATAATAATTTAAAATATATTTTTAAGATGATAATGTTTCAATTCATTGAATAAAAATAGTTAAATAATAGTTAGAAAATAATTCGATAACAAATATTTCTTGACCTGCAAAGTTATCAGATCTTAATTCAATTAAGTATTTATAGAATATTTTAGAAAAAAGAAATTGTAAATATAATTCCTATCAAAAAAATCTTGCAAAATTAATAATTATTTTAGAAGAATAATGGAATCAAATTGGATTAGAAAATTTAAAAAATTTAGTAGAAAGTATGTCAAGAAGAATTTGGCTGTAATAGATAGTAATAGAAATTCAACAAAATATTAATAATATTAATAAAAAAAAAATTCAGACTTTTATGAACATATTAGTATAAAATTTATTAAAAGTTATTTAATAAATTTTTTAGTAATAATAAAAACAAAATCAGCTTTGAATTT
Organism: Acaulospora colombiana; assembly: GCA_910592055.1. NCBI lineage: Eukaryota > Fungi > Glomeromycota > Glomeromycetes > Diversisporales > Acaulosporaceae > Acaulospora > Acaulospora colombiana. The sequence continues at coordinate 19,453 of CAJVPT010000469.1, forward strand.
TAAAAATTGCGATGATCAACATGTGATCAAATACTTTTGGCAGGTGAGTGTACATATATATTCCCTCAAGAAAAACAAGATCAAAAAGATATGTTCATATAAACAGTATTTACAGATTATCTATATATTTACAGTAAATAGATCAACAACAATCATATTTTTACAGATTCATATAAATAATATTTACAGATAATCTATATATTTACAACAACAATATTATATCATAACAAATACATGAAATATAATCTAAATTTATAACACAACAACTTTAAGGTTTTTTTGCATTACTAAATTAGTAACAAGAAATAAACAAACCTTTACCATATATTAAAACAACAAAACACAAGTTAAACATATTAATCTATGACACATGACAAGTACAACACTGTCAACTATATGAAGATTACTATAGATCACAAAGTAACATGAAATTTATATCCTAGAAACTCCAATTAACTTATCAAATAAGTATAATCAAGAAAAAAAACTATAGACAATATAAACAATTATCAATACAATCTTTATACAAGAAGACAATCCCAATCCATCATTAGTCCTACAAAATGCTCAATTCTAGATAGTATTATAGCTAAAATTCTCAACATTGATTACATCACTTTTACTAAAGCTACATTTCTAAGATAGTATATCCTATACTTATAGGCTTAAGAACAAGGAAAAGAGGATGGTTTGCTGGCTCCCTTCTTAGAAAACAAATATATAGAACTAATAGAACAAAAAAAAAAAAACATATTAGTAGCAATAAATAAAGCAAGAAAACATAGTCACAAACAACCCATATTTAAGTTTGGTAAAACTATCAAATAAATAAGTAGTTATAGAAATTCTATCAATATACATAATAGAAGTTCTCAACAATATCAAAATAGAAATAGGTAATAAAGAGATTAAGAATCAATTGAAAATGGAGGAAAGTTAAAGGAGATAATATCGTAGAGCTACAATTCTACAATACTAGAAATAGATCAAAATTAACTATTATAAATCCATTTCACATTATCAAAAATAAAGCATACAAACTTAGAACCTTAATATCCAGAATACCAGAAAAAAGTGAAAAAGAAAGAATAACATGTCTCCAAAATACTCTCAGCTTACCAAAGGAACTTCAACTATATATAAAAGAATTTCTCAATGGTAATACTTAGACAACCTTCACTTTTGAAAAAAAAGAAGATACTTTGAATTGTTTGGAGAAAGTTAACAAAAAGGAGGATAAGAACTTTACAATAATACCCATAAGTATAGAAAAATGGGAAGAATCAGAATTTCTACCTGATAAAAAGATCTTTAGGAAAAAAATAGAAGAAGAGAACAAAGGTTTATTTGTAATTCTAATTGATATAGATTATAGCTATACATGGCAAGAAGTTAAGACAGCTTTACAAATATATAAAAAACTTACAAATATCTATATATATAACTACTCAAGATCATAATAAAGAATCAAGACACAAATCACTTCTTATAAACAAAACAATAAGTTAAAAGATCTATAGATGATTTCAATTAAAACAAAAGTGATAAGGACTATATTTACTCAATATGAATCCACTGATCAAGAAGTTGACAACATCAATAAAAAACATAATAGTCAGTTCTTAAGACTATATAGAACATATAATATCTTTACAAGCTTATTAATATATGTCCTAAACAAACCAAAGCAAAAACCTGCTATATACTCAGAAACCCATATATACTCAAAAGAAAAGAATACACAGTTACTGTATATGTTTTGCAACAGTAGAAGATTTTAATAAAGTACTTAACCAGTACATTTTTCTATATGAACACAAACTTATATGAAGTGCTAAAAAATATTTCAAGATAGACATGCAATAAAAGAATAAAACCATAAAAGAAGCAAATATCTTATCACAAGAGGGACATGGAAAAGCAAAACATAGAATTAGCAGTATTTACCTTGAAGAAACAGACAAATCCAGTACAGATCAACATAACAATCACTTGGGTAGAACAGATATTAGATTCAACAGAAAGCCTATATGGAAAGAAACTCCTATAAAAGAATCTAATCCTGGATATGATACAGAAAACTCCAATACAGAGTTAGATAAAAATTCTATAGAACAAATACAAGAAAGTCAAGACAAAGATGCAACCAATAACCAGCAATATGAAGCAATAAAGAACTGATCAATATACAGAAAAGAAAATATAAAATACATAGTTCGAGAATTATCAACAATGTGACCACTAAATCTGAAGCAGAACAAAACCTATTGCAACAAATTCTATATAGCTTAAACAAACTAAACAGTAGAATGAATTACATTTAAAAAGAGATTCAACTCTACTCTAGATCTATAAAATAGAAAAAAGCTAATCACTTCTAAATATTGCACCAGTCCAAATAGGAAACACCAGTGAAGAACAAGATTCACAAGAAGAATCTAGTACTTTCTAAACCAAAAACAATTTCAAAGACAACAATCTAACAACAAATATATATTTTTTAAACAACCTCCCTACTACTACATAACACTTAAACAATTTCATTAAGTCAATTAAAACAAATACTATCAATAAGAACCTTAAAGAACAAACAATATATTAGAATAACATATTGTAACCCACTATAAAAGAAATCATAACTATAGGGACACATAACATAAGATGAAAAAACACAATATTGGACCAATAGTGTTTATATAGCAAAATATAAGAACTAAATATAGAAATCATGGGTATCAATGAAACAAAACTAAGAAGTGAAGTAACAGAACATGCCTTCAAGTTCCAAAAGACACATAAATTTTTTTATAGTTGTAATGACATCAAATATAGAGAATCAGATATGGGTCTCCTTATAAATAAGATATATAAAAAAAAACTTGAATTGATTAATAAAATAGAAAGCTATATCATAAATGCAAACTTCTTCTCAAAAAATGTAAACTATATATATGCAAAATCTACTTATTATTTGAAAAGATAAAAGTAGATAATTTCAACAAATACTGCAAAAAAAAATCATAAACAAATAACAATAAAAATTCAATATCATCATTATTGAAGATTTTAATGCAGTAATAAATTCAATAACAGATTGACTCCCATCTGAAAAGAAGACAATATGGTATAAAAAAGCTGAAATTGGTATCTTTAACTTCTTACAAGATTAGAACTTTACTGATATCCACAATATATGGAAACAAAACAAGAGTACATATATATGGTCTAACAATTATGCTTATAACAGAATTGATTATATCTGATTTATAACTGACATCAGCCAAGAGAACCTAAATGTTTTAAAAATATTTCAATAGAGTCAGTTACAAATAACAATCATACTCTTCTTCAATCAGACTAACAAATGACAACTTGTTAAAATATAAGCAGTATCAAAACCAGAAAAGAACATAAGGTAAAAAGATTCCAGATAATATCAACGCAATGGGAAAAATTTAAACAATAGACTGAAAACAAAATAATAGAATATAACCAATTACATCTATACTCTAAAAACTCAACATGGGCTCAAACAAGGTTGGATTAAGCATGGCAAAAACTTAAAAATATTCTTGTCAAAGATACATATAGAACTCTTAAAAAAAAAGAATATATTTAATATCAGAAAAGAAAAGATTTGATTTATCAGTAAATAATCAAGAGTATAAAGCTTATAGAGGAGTTAACAGAATCTATTACCTGCTAAAAAAGACTTATCACAGTTGGGATGCAAACACTAGAAACAAACTTATACAAGTAATCAATAAACTCTGCTCTCTATGCAAAGAAATAGAGGATTGGGATCTTATAGTTCCTCAGTTCTTGGAAGAAGTCCAAATACAGTTCAAAAATATCTCCAATATAGAGTACATATTAAGAATAGCCTATAAAAAAAAAAGAGTTTATATATCAAGAGCCAGATCAACAAAGTACTTGAAACCAGATGTGAAAATCTCAAAAGCAATTAAAAAAGAATACTATACTCTCTGCTAAACTGAAAAAAACCCAAGATAACCTTAGATCAAGTTAAGACTAGAAACCAAGATGGAGAAGAATATATAGCTACAAACCCATAAACAATCAAACAAGTGGTTTAAGACTATTACCAAAAAGTTTTCAAGCAATAAAATACTAACTATAAGAGTCTTAATTTTGAATAGAAAAGAGAATAATGATCTATGGATCAATAATACAGTAGGTGCACTCCCAGGTCACCATCTGTGAGTTACCGGTTCAATCCCACTCAAGAACAGTATTCACAATAATAGATCATGTTATACAGGATGCATGCTTATCAGCCACATATGTTCCTGCACACACCCGACCTATCAAATATTATCATCTAACCATGGTACATCAAAAATAGGACATACAGGTCTTAGTCAGTTTTAGCACTAGAGCAAATGAAGTTATGAAGCCTGTACTATCTGGGATATATGAAGCTACTGAAAGAATGTCAGGAATGATAATAATTGTCTCAATATTCTACTAGCCTAATAAAAAATCCACCTCTTTTCAAATTACCGGATGCATGGGAAGTATTAGAAGACTTTGGTTGTTTGTATCAGCCACGAAAGTTACCAGAGAGATGGGACTGAATTGGTCTCAGATTGTGAAGAAGTACAGTACTTATGATAGAAATTGCAGAGGCAGACATGTTTGGAAGAGGCCTGATGATCTTATTTGACCAAGGAAAACCCCTGTAGGCCATCTTTAAAGAGAGGTTAAGAATGATCAATGGAAGACTCAGGTCGCTGCAAGACATATCAATGATTGCTGGAGCTCTGTATTAGACTATATGGAGATTGAAGCATAAAGTGACCTAGCCTTTGAAGAAAACCAAACATGGCAAGTATGTCATACAAGATTTGAACACACTTTCATCACAAGAACCAATCATACTCTAAGGAACATACAACAAAAATACCTCTTGAATTAAAATAGTAGTTCCTAGTGGATCTTCAGAATGCTAGGTGCCCAGGCAAAGCAGGGCAGCTAATAAGATGGTACTTACTTAAGAAATGGGTAAAATTGGGTTATATTGAAAAAAGGATAGTATAGTTACATAGTTATAAGTATGGTCTCTTGTAATCTAACAGTGTACTTATCAAAAATATCAATAAAAGCTTAATTAATATGACTAATTAAAAAAAAAAAACAAAAAAAAAAAAAACAAAAGAAAATATTAACCAAAATATTGATAAATTCAGCATGGTATTCTCTTTTACAAGAAGAAATTACAATGGAAGAGATCGAGACAATACTAAGAAACCTTTCTAAAAAAAAAGCATCTAGACTATTATATATCAGTTATAAAATACTTAAAAACCTGGGCCCTTAAGACTAAAAGACTCTCAAATAACTATATAATCAGATAATTAAGGTGAAAGTATATCAAGAAAATATAAAGAAAGTAACATCTATCTGATATCAAAGCCAAAACTATGAAACTGTAGTCTAAACAACACAAGACCCATAATATTACTAGAGACAACAAGAAAATGCTTTACCAAAATATTGACCAATAGGCTTGCCAGTATATATAAAAAGTATAAAATCCTATAAGAAACTAACTTTATTGACTTTTAAAAAAAAAGTACATGATACAATTAGCCTCAAGATACTGAAAAAATCTATAAACAGAATATGTATTCTAGCTACTAGTAGACAATTAATCATAGATCTTTTTGAAAATAGAAAATATAGAACAATTCTTTCAACAGTGTTTTCAGATCTAGTTATAGTTAGTGATGGAAATGACTAAGAGGAAACAATCTCACCTTTACTTTGAAGAATTTTTTATGACCTATTATTATGCAAAATTCAAGGAAATTTAAACTATGAATACACAATAAAAGAAAAATAAATATCAGACTTTCAAAAACCATACCTCAAAGAAAAACTTTCTCTAAGACAAGCAGTAATAACATATATGAATAATACTACTTGGATTGCCAAATCCAAAGCTGATATGGAATGTATCTTGAAAGATGCCAAACAATTTTACCAGGCAAATGATTCACAAATCAATAGTGAAAAATCTATTCTCCTGATCTTTAACCAGAACAGTACAGACCTAGGCACAGTTCATGTAGTGATAGACAAATTAATAGTCAAGGAACTAGATAAATATGACCAAGCAAGATTCCTGAATATCTGGTTAGAAAAAAGACACAACAATTGGAATACTATTAATCTACTCAAAATAGAAATTAGAATAGTAACTCAAGCAATTAGCAATAAAAGCCTAATGGAAAAATATGTCAGGTATATTATCAATAGAGTTCTAATCTCTTGTATAGAGTACAGAATGCAGTGTATACACTTGAATGAGAAAGTTTGCAATGATTTAACAACTATATATAGAAAGCTTTCAAAAACAATGCCCTAATTTGTAAAACAATGCCAAATAGTTTTATATAAAAAAAAACAAATCTATGGGCTCAAAAGTATATGGGAAATCCAATTCTAAAGTCATATAACAACACTGTTCTGTCAACTAAATAACAGTAAAACTTCAAGAATTGCAACAGTTATCTAACTTAAACAAAGTCAACTGAAATACTGGGAGCCCAAAAACATATTTGATAATTTAGTAAAAGTCAAGACAATTGAGAAAGGTAACTTTGCTGCTACAACTCTAGCTATGACAAAGAAGCTATAGATTACACATAACAATTGGAGATAAAAAAAATCTTTGATATTCAAAGAGGCATTATATTTATCAAGACAATCATAAATGATAAGAAAGAATACATGAAAGCTATTCTTTCTCTAAAAAAAAACAAAATAATGTTTTTGAATCAACTAATTAATATGATCATACTAATAATAAAAGAATGAAGAGCAGTTTAAATTTTTGCTGATACTTATAAAGGTCCTATTTAAAGCTGATATACACAAATTAAAGAAAAGATAACAGAATAACAAGACTTGCTAAAACAGTTCTACCAAACTCTAAAATGGATTGAACACGAACTTAAAATAGTAAAAGTGGCTCCTAAAATGGGCAAATAAAAAATAAATTGGGAAGTTTTGACTGAAACAATAGGAACTACTATAGGGAAAGTCAAAATATAAAATAAAGAAATACTTTTCACACCATATCAGCTCACCTATAATCTTACTACAAATAGTACTACCTGTCATCCTCATATATTCAAACAATCAATGATTTTACCCACATCCCAAACTTGATTATTACTGCAACTAAATAGTTAAGAAAGTTTTAGGAAAAAAAATCTACTTAAACTTCCAGAAAATCTTACAGACTGGTAGCCTACAGTATTAACAAATGAATTAAGTACTATATATTCATTGGAACCAGAAGAGATTGAGATACAAATAGAGAATTGAAAAGTTGAACTGATTAAACAGGCCATACAATTAGAGAAACATATACAGATCTAATAAAGAGTCTTAGACATAACTATAAAAGCAATATAAAGCAATTCACTTTCTTTACTGATGGATTTTACAAGTAATATACAAAAAGTGTGGATAAACTTGTAATAGGTCTTGCATGGATTCAAATTGAGAACAATAAAATAACCAATCAATTCTTAGTAAGGATAACATCATAGCCATTAGCTACAAGAGCAGAAATCCTAGTTATACTTACTGTAATCTTTACAATACCTAAAAATAGAAAAGTAACCATATATATAGATTGTAGTGTAGCCATCAAGATATGGAAGACAATTTAGTCACAAAAGTTTATTTCCATAAGGAAATGGACTAAAATAATCAATTGCCACTATGGAACTGAATCAAGGACCTAGTACAAAAGAAAAATCTTTACCTTATACTTGAAAAAATCAAGGTCTATCAAAACAATAAGTTTAACAATATAGCAGATAGATTAGCAAAGCAGACCAGAAGAAAAAATTCTTTGACTTGGCAACAAACACCTAATCTGGGTCAAGTTCTCACAATAGTAGCCTAAAAGGAACATACAATACTATTAATATTAGTATTAGAAATTTTCTTAAAAAATGGAACACTAAGAAAATAGGACTAGCCTGAACTGAGTAAAAATGTATCCAAGATTGATGGATACACCTTAGTAAAGAAATTGACTAACAAATTTTCTGAAGACAATTCAATCCATATAATATCTTTTACACCTTCTTTAGTACCAACAAGAACAAGATTTTTCTAGTAAACCTAATTTATAATAAGCTTCCTATTCTCCAAGTAATGTAGAAAAGAAAATCAACTTATATTCAAACACATATGTTTAATGTACAAATTATAAAAAGAAATCCTGAAACATTTTTTTGAATATTCCAAAACTCAAAGTGAAAGATTAATTATATAGAACAAATTTTAAAGTAAAATTCTTCAGTATATTAGGAAAACAAAAGATCCATCTGATAAGAGCCAGGCAAAAGTTAAAAGAGTAACAGGGAAATGGATCCAGAATATTAAACAACAGGATGAAAACTTATATAACACAGTCTGTGGCTTTATATATAGAGACAAGACCAGGATCCTGGAAAAGCATCTCAAAGCCCTCAAGGTCTCAATAACAATAACACAAGAGGCTATTAATAAATTTTATAAAAAAAAATAAGGAAGACCTTCAAGAAGGAAGTCTGAAACAAATGCTATAGCATTACTATTGAATGGAAACAAAATCAAGAAATTACCAGCAAACTTAAAAGGCTTAGAGTATCAACTAATATGACTAAAAAAATGGATTGAGTCCTTAAGGAAGTTAATCACTTCTCTATTTATTTCTTCAGAAATATAGCAGAAGAAAAAGAAGACTCAAAATCAATGAAGTCTCAAGGCAATATAATAGATATAATAAGTAGTTGTATATCCAAAGATTTTAAATGATTTGGTTTTTAATTACAGTTAAAACTTTGGGAGATCTATAGCATCAGGAAATTTTTTTGATGAAGAACTCCAGAAATCTCCACTTATTAAAAATTTTCTGGAAATTTTTGAAAAAAACTTCAAAAAACTTTTGAAATTTTCAAATATTTGTAAAACAAAAATAATTTCATTAATTTTAATAATAAAAAACTTCGAATATTTTTTATTTTAAAAAATTTCAGAAATATTAAAAGTGATAATATGTATATTAAAATAAATAATTATTTAATACATATTTATTACATTTACCAAATCTTGAAATTATATAAACTATATTATCTATTGTTTCTATATCTACTAAATTATATATATTTGTTAATTTAAGATATGTACATTTATATATATATAGAGTTTTTTTCAATTTAAAATCAAACCATTGTATTAATACCAATTGAAGTGGAGATCTTTGAATTATTTTGCTAAGCTTTAATATTAATAAAACCTAAAAGTATATTGGTTTTGAAATAAAATAATAAATATATTTTTAACAATTATATTTACCTTTCTATAACAGATTCTATCATTTATCATATAATTACAAAGTTCTTCAGAATTCATTTTAACTGATATATTATTAAACTATGAAATATTATGATAATTATTAGATATCTGGATAATACTATCATTTTCTATTATAACTGTTCCAAAAATCATTAATATAAAATTATTATTATTATTTTTTTTTAACCTGCAGTCAGGTCAGTATGGCATGTCTTTATTGTATATATGCTAGATATTTACAAATTATTGTGACTTTCACATACTGACTCACTCATCGTTGAAAAACTATTTCTTTAAATGCAATTTAGGGAATGATATTTCACTCCTTTACTAATTTAGATAAATCCTCTAATTAATAAAATCATTGCCTACAGGTCATTACTGTAGATCATTCTAAGTTCTGACTGCAGTTAAAAACCAAACCACTTTATTCTGTAACAAACCCAATCCTTAATAATCATCATATATTTTTTTCCTTCTATTTCTTTAATATCCTCCAGGTTCAGATTCTTTGAAGATAATAGTAGTTCTTTTTGATCCTGTTTGGTCTGTTCGTCAGGTCTGAACTTGGGCCTCTTGTTTCTTTTATCTTCTTCTGTAATGTTTTGCTTCTTTTCTCATTCTATAACTTTGACACAGCGAGTATTCCAGATCTCCTTTTTAAAGTTTGCTCTCATCTTTTGTTAGAGTTTATTGATTATACCCTGTGTGTTTGCTGGTGGGATCTTGAGCTGCTCTTTGAGATACTTTTTTAAGGAGGTGATCTTGCTTTCTTCCATATATCCACAGATGGTATTGAAAAGGCCCCTGTCAGATTTCTGGATCTCTTC
>CAJVPT010000470.1:0-29664 GCA_910592055.1 Acaulospora colombiana
TAAATTAATAAACTAAGGTAAGAGAAACTATAATTAAATAAATAAAATATAACATAATAAAGAAGAAAATAACTAAATAAGTGACTTTTTTGAATGCTATAGCCTCAAATACTACCCTGCGCTTGGTACTATATAGCTGATCAGCTCGAAGCATATGTTATAAGTTTTCCACGTTTCTAGGAAACCAAGGTCATCTACAACTATATATATGGATTCAATAAGTCACTTAGTATAAATATGAATATATATATAACTAATATTAATAGTGTTTTTGTTTTTCCTATAATATATAATATCCTATAACTATATAATGATGTTTGGCTCTCAAATTGGTTGTTCATAATATCTTTTCAATCGATCAGTATTTATTGCCTTTTTGAGTACTTTGTCTTCCATGTTCCTCAATTTGTATGCTCCTGATACGATGATGTTGTAAATATAATATGGTCTTGTCGTCATCACCAAAATGTGATCAACTTTATATTTGACTAGTGTATCCAAGTGAAATTGCTTTTAAAAGGACAATTCCTAAAGAAAGAATTAAAGAAATGGTTTATAATAAAGAAATATTCAAGAAGAAATTTACCAAGAATCCTTTAAACAGTGTCACACAGTGTTTTACAAGAAATATGGTTTGCTCAGAACCCAAGTTTATTAATAAATCAAAAAAGCTAGGACAATTTCTTTAGTCTTAAAATCAAAAGAAGATATTCAATCTCCTAAAAGAAGTGAAGTTATTCCTAAACTTCAAAGTCAAGTGAAGCTATCTACAAACTTATCCTACTTTTGAGTGAATTATGACTGCTTATATATTTGTAAAAATGGGCCACTTGAGTCTCTTAGGTTTTCTGGGCTGCCTGATCTATGGTAAATTATGTCACATACTACATTTGATAAAGTGATCTATGCTAATCAAGTACCAATAAGAATATTAAAGAATATCAAAGAAATAATTATAAATAAATAGATAAAAATGGAAATAGAATGAAGATCATGCCTAAAAATAACTATCCAATAGTATTAGGGGTTATTTTTATCACAATATATATCAATGAAAGGAAAAAGATATATGTAAAAAAATCTATTAAAAAATCTGATACTTAATAATGAAATGAATTGAAAAGAAAAAAATGATAGCAGCTAATAAAACTAAATTAAAAGATAAAGGAGACACATTTGAAATAGATGTATTTAATAAACTTTGATATGAATTGGAACTTATACAAAAAATAGTTGATGGGTTTTATGATAAAAAAACAGGTAAGTATATTCTTATAGGAATGGAGACATAGATATAACAATTGAAATACAACAACATATACCAATAATAATATGTGAAGCTGGTAGGTGTGGCATATGTTAAAGAATTCTTAGAAGTATTAATTAAGTATTATGAAAAATATAAGATCAATATCTTAATAGGAATAATGGTATCTAAAAAAAAGTATAGTTGAAATGCAATAAAAGAGCCAAATGGAATCAACATAAAAATAATATTAACAATATTTAAAGAACTGGATATATTAAAAGAAAAAATTATAAATATCCAGAAAAAGAATCTTGATAATCAAAAAAGTATACAAATTGAGGAAGGTAAACACTGGAAAATCACAGAAGAAGAAATAATATTAATAGAAGAAAAAAATATAATCATAAGACAAAATGAATAAAGAAACAATATCCATAATTATAGAAGAATCTATTAAAGCAGGTAAAATCACATTTATATCACATTTGGAAAAAGTATTGATATAACAAAGGAAGACTTATCAAATATTAAAAGAAAGAATTTTTAAGAAACTTACAGAAGGATTCTGTAGAGACCCTAAAAGATTTGGATATATTACTTAAGAAAATATAATCAATATCAAAGAAAAGCAATTAAATGATGTCAATTATATCCAATATATAATAATAGATAGAAGTATAATATCAACAAGAATATTTATAACATATTTTGAAAAAATGTGATATATAATAAGAAGATAGAAAAAGATATTATATAATAAAATATAGAAATATCTAAAATTATTAAAAAATAGAATAGTAATATATTTAGACATAGATAAAGAAGAGAAAATTAAAAAAAATTAAAAAAAGGATAGAAACTGAAACAACAAGAGTATTTGAAAGAAGACTATTTGAAGAATACTTTGAGAATTTTATAAAAATATAAAGGAGAAGTAAATAATAATTATAAACAATATGTTAAGGTTATCAAGAATAAAAAGAAAAGAGACACTTTAATAATTATAAAGAAATAAAAAGAACAAATAAATAAAATATTTGAAAAAATAAACAATTTATCTAACTATATATGTAGAAAATTTGTCATAGCAATATTCTATAAAGAAGACAAGGTATGCCTGTTAAAAAGAATAGAAGAATATAAGGAATACTATAGAAAATATTAAATACCTGAAGGAAAGGTATAAATTGGTAAAAAAAAGAAGAAACTAAATTAAAAATCAGTAAAGAAAGATTAGTTTACTTAGGAACATATTATAATACTAATAAAAAATAATTACTTGTAAGTTCTATGCTTATAAATTAAATAAAGAAAAAAAAACAAAATCAACAGAGCCTTGCAAGAACATAACATGAATAGGATATCATTAAAAGACATATTCACAAAGACTTAATATCAACATTGGATATATTCAAAAATGTTATACTAAATTAAGTGGATAAAGAATATAAATACATAATTAGAACAGGTGACAGAAGAAAAAAACCAAAAATATCAATATGCTTAAAAGCAAAATCAAAGAACTGAAAGAAGAAAACAGAATATTGAATGATGCTATTGAAGCACTATAAGAAAAATTAGCTGACAAAATAAAGGAACCATAAATTAAGAATGGATTATATATAGATCTATAAAGAATAATGACAGGGAAAAATTTGAAGACAACAAAAAAGATCAAATAATACAAAGATATAAGAAAAAGTATGAAATAATATATAGTGAAATAATAAGTTTCATAGCTATAATTAAAAAGTGTATGGGAGACAATTCAGAAGAAAATGATCACAAAATTAAGAGAAAATATAAAAAGGTTGATTCTAAGTCATACTGAACTAAAACAAAAATAAAAGTGCAAAAAGATCTGATAGAACTTGAAGTAAAAAACTTAACATAGCAAGTTTAAATATTAATACAACAAGTTGAAGAAAATAATATAAAATTATGAAAAGAAATAACAACAAAAGACAATATAATAGAATAATATAAAGAAATTACAAAGAAACAAATAGAAAGTGCAGACAGGGCAATTGAAAAAGACAATAAGTATCAAAGAATATTTAAAAAAATAAGAGAAAAGAAAAAACAACAGAAAGGAAGCAGTAGCAAAGAAAAAGATAAAAAAGAATAAGAAGTGAATTCAATTCAAAAACATTATTAGCCTATAGGCTTGAGATATTAGCATACAAAATAAACATATGGGCTAATATACTTGGAAGAAGGTATAAACATAAGGAATTACATAAATTAGGAAAAGAAATACTTGAGAAAATATTAAAAGAAATAAAAAAAAGAGCAATAAAACATTATATATATACCCAGAAATTGCAAAAGTAGCTACACAAATACAAGAAAAGGAATTATTTAGAGAAATGGAAGTAATAGATTCAGATGAACTAGAAGAAATATTAATTATAGAATAGTGAAAAGAGATTTCGAATACCCTAGGAATGAAACAATTATAATCCAAGACAGTGAAACAGAATCAGAAAAAAACTATATAAACAACCCCATTGAATCAGAAGTACAAATAAAATTTGAAAACCAAGAAGAAAGTAACAATTAATAGAAGAATAAGAACAAGAGAAAATATTTAATAACAATTTTGAAAGATTTTCAAATATAGTAAGTCAATTAGAAAGATCAGAAAGTATAAATAGTCAAGAAATAAGTGATTTAGAACCTGAAAATAATTTAGAATTTGAATTTAACATTGGAGATTTTTTTGAACTTTTAAATCAAGTAAATAACCTATCAATAAATAATCAAAAGGATAATTTAGAAAACATAGTAGTAGAAGTAGCAAAACTAAACTATATAAGACAAATAATGCAGGGGTAGTAATGAATCCAACATATACAGTATATATATAACACCTGTGCCAGAATATAGAAATGGATCAAATGCAATATATATAGAGATAAGAAACAAATATTATCAAAAACTATAGATAAAGGAAGATATATTATACGTGTAGCAGAAGTAGAGCCATTAAGCCCATCAGGGAGATGTGAAAAGACTTATCAGGTAATATTATACTTAATATCTACTTTAATAGAAGAAGCTAGAACTACATGATATAATATATTAGTAAATAATAGATCAAAAACATTGATGCCATACAGATACTACTATTTGATAGATGGAAATCATGCAAATGATGTACAAGTAGTAGCTGCAGTAGAATATATCTAATAGATAAAAAGGATATAGTATCAGAAATTAGAAAGAGATGATACATTTGATAAATTATATATTATAAGATTTAACTGGAGAGATTATTCAAATATATTAGCATATAATATCAAATTTAATGAAATAGTAAATGATATAGAACAAGAAAGTGCTGAAAACAATAGATGGGTAGTAAAAAAATATACAAACTTATTAATAGAATTTATTGAACTAAAAGAAGCAGTAATAGATGAAAGAACAGAAAGGTATGAACTAACTAGTAATGAAATGATATTATAATAGGTAATGAGTTATATAGCTAGAAAAAATTATGATTATGGAATTTTAAAAAAGAGAAATTATTCAAGTTTTCAAAGAAATCAGATTAATAAAATAACTCAAGAATAAATGAAATGGCAATAAAACAAGAAAATCAAGAAAATATATCTTTAAGTATTAGTTTTAAATCATTAGAAAGAATAAAAGATAGATATTAAATAAATAAAATAGCAATAAAACAAGAAAATCAAGAAAATACATCTTTAAGTATTAGTTTTAAATCATTATAAAGAATAAAAGATAGGTATTAAATAAATATAAGATTAGAAGGAGAAAGAGAGAGTAATAAAAGATTCATGGAAGAATATTTTAAAGGAAAAATACAAAAGGTAATAAATAAAAAAGATAGCACATGTTTTAAATGTAAAATGAAAGAATATCAGGCTAGTGAGTATAGAATAAATAATAATAATAATAAAATATGTGACATATATAAAAAGAAAGGCATATTAAGAAAAATTGTTCAGAAAACCTGGGAAAATCAAAAACAATGATAAGACATGATAGAAGAGCAAAAGAATTAATAAGAAGACCTTGTTTGAATTGTGGAGATATAAAACATCATATAAAATATTGTTCAATATTACTAAGAGAAACAAGAAAAAAAATGCCATTAACTACATATAGAGAATTAATGAGAATTAAATATGGATCTGTAGAGAAAAAGGCCACACAGTATTAGCATATAAGAGAATAAATTATATTGAAAATAAAAATAGATAGACAAATAATTATAATTTTTTTTTTTTTTTTTAAGCTGGCTCAGCCCCCAGTTGGTCTTTTATTTAGCTTTTATTCAAATATTACATTGTGCTATCTATTTCAAAGCTAACTAGAAATCAGACTATACTAGCATATATGTGAGATTACTATGAAAGATACCTTTTGGATCAGATCTCCAGGTGGACCTCTATGGCTTGTTGCCTTCCTTTTAGAAAACTAACCTGCTTAAGCTGAGTTAGTGCTATTTTTCTTGAGTTTTTATGAGAAAAGAAAATTAAAGGTTTTGGTTTTCTTTCAGTTCAAATCAATTTCATTTGTTGGTTTCCCTGGTTAGTCTTTTTACATGTTCTGGCTCTATTTGTCTCTTGCTCTCTTTTCCCATTTAGTGATCTCTTGAGATTTTTTCCATTTCCAGTTACCTTGCATCTCTGTAGCTAGGTTTCTCTTGTGAGGTTCTATATTTCTTCAAAGCATTCTAAGAGAGTATGCTTGGCTTTTTTTTTCTTGAAAATTCTGACTTACTCATAAATTACATTTGTGATATCCCTGGAAACTAGGCTCCTAGATATCATGTTAATCCAGGTGTATTGTATGTTATGTTTGGCCTTCTTGACCCATCTCTGAACCCATGATTTGCTTCGTTTTTCTCTACTTTGAAGGTAATTTGATATAACCTTTAGCATGCACAGATTAAAGTCAAGTTTGTTTTCTCTGCATATGAGGACATGTGTCTGGTCCTTGGTGACCGCATTGCATCTGGCACATTTATTGGATTTGTATAAATCCCTTCTTCTAAAATGTAGTTTAACCATGGTTGGTAACTCCTATACTCAGGACTTCAATTTAAAAGCCCTACGTTGATAATCCTCTATATCTGTCGGGTCCATGGCTATCCTTTTAAAATGTAGGTAGTCCACCATTGCTTCCCAGTCGATTCCATTGTTGAGTAGCGTGAGGTCCTGATTTCTCTCCAAACTACACCAATTGATGACCTGCTTGTTCCTAAAATGGTTACGGATGGCTTCCCTGGCATTAAAGTTGGTAATCCTATTCTTATATGCTAGCACTAGTTCTTTTCTATTGAGTTGTGTTATGTCGAGACATGTGGTTTGCCATTTTGATCTTGCTCACTTGGCCTCACTATCTACTTTGGTGATAGTCATGTTGCCATTCCTTCAGATCTTTTACACTTTGATCTTGATATTTTTTAGCTTTACAAGATCTTTTGTATATTACGTGAGTCTTGCTATCTTGCTCCTATTCCTGTTGACTGCCAGTGCTGTGACTACCATCTGACTGTTTGTGTTTATAGTTGCCTCTGTTCCATATGGGAGGAATATGAGGGCTACTATGACTGCAGCCTCATTTGGCGATGCCCTTCATAGGATCTTGAAAGATGCGATTACTGTTTTTCTCCTGATTCAAGGTTTTCAATCTGGAAGGCGAATGTATGAAATCTCTTGTAACAACTCGCATCCGTCATGACTCTAACTCTCTGCCACTTTTACGTGTCCTGTTGGAGTTGGTTGATTTTCACTTTGGTTGTCTTGTCCCCAATCCATTCATCCAACCCTTTGTGCAGACGTGACTGGGAACGTGGATGTCTTCAGGGTCCCAAGATTTGTGACTTCTTTGGTGAACCATTCTGGTTTTGATACTTTGTGGTGATGTTAGAAGCTCTGTCACTTTGCTTCCACATTGATCTATGGTGCTTTGCTTGTTCCTTCCTGGGATTGCGATCAAGTCTTTGTTTGCCATTTCTATGATACAGGTGTCGTTAGTAATTGATTTGTTCATGTCGCATCTGACACATAGTGTTATATAGAATGAGTGTGGCTGCCAGACATAATGTCTGACTGTCATTGTGTTCGTGTCCTTTTTCCTCAGTCTACCTATGAGTATTTCTTCCTTCCCTGCGTTTCCTTCAGCAGCAATCCAGATTAACTTGTGCTTCTTCAGGGATCTGCTGCTCTATCTTTCTGCTCAGACCATATTGTGGAAGGAGTTGACCCCTGGATGAATATTTGTCAATCTTGTCATGAAGCCTGGGTTAATTGTTCCTGTGGTTATTTTATTGATGATCTCTTTATAAAAACGGGGCTGTCTCCCCTGTGCATTTCGATGGCTTGTGTAGCATATCTGGGCCCAGCTTATTGTTTTGATCTTGTTGTAGTTGACGAATTGTTCGATCTATCTAAGGTTGCTAACTCTAAGTTTGTCTCTGTATTTGTCATACCATTTTCTTCCCATGTAATCTTCGATTGATGTCAACTCTTCCTTTGTTACCAACTTTTTATACCATCTATCTCTAAAGGATAGGCCTTGCTTCTGTGCATGAATGAGCATATCTTGTACAAAGTTTTTGCCTGTTGCGTGGATCTTTGGGCATGCCTCCAGAATACTAGTTTCCGACTAGGCTGCCTACTAAAGGTTCATTATTCTTTCTTTGTATAATCTGCCAGCATGATTGGTTGCCTTATAAAGAGCCTCGATAATGGTCAAATGCTTCTGAAGCATGCAGTTTCCGAGGCTGAAAACATTATAGCCTAGGTCACTATAAAAGATTGAGTTCAGGGCCAAGGTAGGAAATCAAGTTTTATGTTTGATTATTCTTCTCAGTTTTCTGTCTATGAAATCAGTTTTGGTCTCTATTAGATAAAGGTCTTGTATCAAATATTCCAACTTGAATAAGATTGTGTAGTTGACTAAGTATTGGGTTTGTTTGTCCGATACTTTTTTCCAGAGCAAATGGTTTGCGAGATTCAAAGTTGTCTGGTGAAGCAAGCTTACTTGATGTTTCTTTCTGCCATTTTGGTCAAATCAAACTCCTAGGTACTGGATTGCACTAGTGAATGCTTTAATCATGTCTTGCTGAAAGGTCATTTCGTTCTCTCATTTATTGTTGATTACAATGAGCTCTGACTTGCTCGGGTTTACTTTTACTTGAGCAAAGTTGTAGAAGGAGCTAGTTGTACTGGTAATGGCTTCCAATTGTTTACAGTTTCCAGCGATCCATGCTGTATAGTCCATATATGCCATGACTGATGTGTTGGTGGTACTTCGGGAAATGGCGAGTTGTGTCCTTTTATAATTTCTATTAATGCTTTTGTATCCATGCATCCTGCTAATTCCACTGATTAGTGAATGATAGTATATTCGCCAGAGGAGCGATTATATAGCATCCCCTTGGTCGATTCCGTTCCTGACTATGTATGGGTTAGTGATTCCCACCTCTGTAATTACTGTGTTTTTCCGATCATTGAAACCTTCCATAATAATGTTGATAAGGAGCTCCGGGAGCTTGATCCTTTGTATAGCTTTTGCCAAGATATGCAAGTCCATGTTGTCATATGCTTTACTCATGTCTTGAAAGAGAATCTATAATTCTTTGTTGTTCTCTCTTGCATTTTCGATGATTGAGTTAATTGTGAAAATAGGTTCCATGATGCTTGTCCCTGGTAATGCTGCCCAGTTGTGTTCTGACAATATTTTATGCCTTGTTAGTATGTTGGACAGCCTGTTGACCAGTCCTTTGGTAAAGATTTTCTTGACTAATTCCAGAAGCATAATGAGCTTAACTTTGGTAAGGTCATTGCCCCAATCATGCGTCTTTGGGATTGGGTATATAGTTCCTCTTTTCCACTCAGTGGGCATGTCTCCTTTTTGGAGGACTGTATTAAAGATCACCTTCAGGCTCCTAATCGCCTTTGGGTCAAGGTGATGCAATGCTATATATAGGATTTGCGAGGGACCAGGTGCTGATGTTTTGCTTGCCTTGAATATAATGTTGGTTATTTTCAGCATTGAGAAGTCTTAGGTAACTACTTCATACCAACCTGCATCAATTCATTGTAGAGATATATATTCCTCTTGCCATTCTTGTGGAGGGTCAATCGGGATAGATCTCTTGGTCCATTTCTCAAAGTGGCTCTGTATCCATGCCCTGATTTCTTCCTTATCTAGGATGATGTTTAGTTCGTCGGCCTTTACTATCAACTTGTCTAATTTGATCTTTCATCTTTGCCTTTCGAGGAAACTATCTATTATTCTCTTCTTACAGTATCTGCGGCAAACCAATTTAGCCAATTAATGATAGCCTTTTTAATTCTTACACTGTTTTCTTTACACTGTTGTCTGTGTGAACTAAGCTTGATGTTTTTGACTTCCTCAATTACCCTGACTCTGGCTGCTTCAAAGTCCCTTAGCCTCTCTAGCTTATCTGGAAGCTCTAGTTTATTGTTCTGTGCCAGGTTTGTGATTCTTTCCCTTGTTTCGGCCCCAGGCTTTTTGTTCACTGCTTCTGCCAAGAGTTTTTTGAGTTGACTTAGTTCAATCAACTTGATCAATGTGACCCTCATGTGCGTTTCTTGTCTGTTCCATGTCTTAACTTGTGTCTGCTTGAACTTCAGTATATGTAGGCTTGTTGCCTTGAGAATAACCTCTCTTAGGCTGCACCATAACTTATCAACATCTGTTCTGGGCTCGAGTAGTCTTTTACAAACCTCTACCTCCTCTTCTATGTATCTGATCCACTTCTCCCATTGTGCTGGGCTTGTGCCTGACCAGTTGTAACAGACATTGGGTGCTTTTTGAATGTTTCTCTTCTTCCTGAGAAAGGGAAAGAACAGCTATATTTTGGCAATCATGATTTCATAGTTACTCTCATACATCTGTTTATACTCATTTTTGGATTTCTGCAGAGAGGAGTTTCGTGTGTCCATTTTATGTTATCCATACCTGATCAATTCTGCTTGCTGTTTATGCTTCAATGCCTCATGTGTATTCTCTTTTCTGTGGATTCACTGATCGAAATGTGTCTAGTATATCTCGGTTCTTGAGGTCATTAATTAGAATACTGCTTGACGACAACTTGTTCTCGAAATGGTAATGCTTGCTTGAGAATCTGTTCATGCAAGGCATGCTCATATCATTAAAATTTCCTGCTACTATGGTCTCCCAGTTTGTTTTGTAGCTTGAGTTAAGCCACCTTATTATCTTTTTCACGAAGTGCAGTCAGTCTGAATACTTTGCTGGTGAATACAGATCTATAATTCTTAAGTATTTCTTTTGTGGCAATGCCAGGTCCAGCATAATCGCTCTTCCTTTTATGGTTTCCTTGTTCACTACCCTTTTAGCCAGTTCAAGTCTGAGGGTCACCTCCACACCTGTACCTTGCTTTTGATCTGAGTTGATTCAGTAACACTCGTAATCTTTCATCCTCCAAAATTTTGATGTGCAGTCTTTTTCATTTGTTTTAGTACTAATAATGATATCCCAATTTATTTCCCACCATAGATCTATTCAAGCAGTTCTGTTTGTTTCCTTGTTGAGGTCTCTTGTGTTCGAGGTTGTGATCTGTACTGTGAAACCCATGTCTACTAAATTTGATATTCCTATACTGTTTGTTTCCATGTTCTGAATATTGTCCGTAAGAATTTCTTGATTGTTGAGTTTATCAGACATATTATTGTTAATGGTTTTATTGATGGTTATCTGTCAGGGAGCCTATGGTCTCAAGTGCTCTTTGCATATTTGCTTGCATGTCCTCCATCATTTTGTTGATTTATTGTTGTCTCTCTTGTGTTCAAGGTTGCGATCTGTACTGTGAAACCCATGTTTACTAAATTTTATATTCCTGTACTGTTTGTTTTCATGTTCTGAATATTGTCCGTAAGAATTTCTTGATTGTTGAGTTTATCAGACATATTATTGTTAATGGTTTTATTGATGGTTATCTGTCAGGGAGCCTATGGTCTCAAGTGCTCTTTGCATATTTGCTTGCATGTCCTCCATCATTTTGTTGATTTATTGTTGTCTTGTATGGATTTCTGCTGTTTTCTGGATTTGGGAGAGAACTTCTGAGTTGCTGATGCTATTCCTTCATAATATATCCAACTCTCTTCCACCATTGTCTGAGTCTTGTTCCATCTCTTCATAATATTCCTAGTTGTATGCTTCCACATTGGTAACCCTTTCATCCAGGTTTATTACTATTTCCTTGAGGCTTGCAACCTCTTTCTGGATTGACATGAGCATTGCCATGATTTCACGGGTGTCTGGGAGTTGCTGTGTGTGCCTTTATTGATGGAGGGGCTGTTTCTGCCACCTGTGCTGAGTTTGTTCCTAGTTTGCCTTGTCCTTTTGTTTGCCAGTCACTCATGCAGCTGCTGCATATGATGCAGATTTGGTGTTTCTCTTATTGTTCAGAAAGGAGTTTGCTCTGAGTCCACCTGTTCTAGCTGGTTTAAATTTGCTATAAATTTGTCCATACTTTTCAGTCTGGGTGTGGTTGAAGTCCCTCCATTGTTTCCTCCATTCTTTGATAGGGCAGTCTCTGACTAGGTATGTTGTTGTATCGCAGATAGAGTATAGAAGTATGCTGATGGGGGTCAGGAAGATAATAGGTTCTGAGGAGATCTTCCCTTGTTTTGAAACTTACCACTGCAAATTTATTTGGTCAATATCTTATTGAGCATGTATGTGATATGTAGTACTTGCATGCTTTCATTTCATTTAGGACCTATTTCAAGTCCCATACTGTGGTGCCTAGGGGCAAGTTAACCAATTTGGTTGCTATGCTGTGTTATTCCCTCATCTGGTTCACGGACCAGTTGGCATCGTTTATTCTGACCACATCTTCTTTAATAAGAATGCTACGCTGCTTGACTAGTTCCTCCTTAACTATCTCTTCTTCAAAAGTGATGGTGGCACACTGCCACAGATGCTGTGTTCTTATACTTATTTCTGATATGTTGCCGAACCTGGCAAAGTGCTACCTGACCTCCATAAGTCTTGTGTTCAGGGGTATGTCCCAGACTCCTATGGATTTACTCTTTTCGATCATTTGTCTGCTAATCTGCATGTGTGTGAGTTTATTGTCACCTAGATTTGGTAACTCTATTCTAGTTGCGTTATCTGTTGCTTGTTGATCCCCAAAGATTATAATGATTCGGGTGCCTTCCTTGTTGTGTACGCTACAGATTACGATGAGTCCTAGGGGGGAGTTGGGTGCTTTTATTAAGTAAAAGATCTTTGTATCATTGTTTGAACCTGGGGTGACATTGACGTCGATTCTCACTTTGAATCTCTCTCTTCCGTATCTAACTTCAGGGTTAACTGGTGTTCTCAGTCTAGGCTTGTTGGTGGTACGAGCCACTTTGTTCTTCCAGTTCACTTGTGTCCAGAGCTTCTTCTCATTTATTTCAGTGATTAGCTTGTTCTGTGTTGTAAAGTTTCGAACTTCTGATGAGTTGTTTTCTTTTTCCTGGATGTATTCCTGGTTTGACTCCCCTACTGCCTGGAGTTCATGTTTGACTGGGGGGTTCTGCTATCGTTTTCCACTTCTTCTATCTGTTCGCTCCATGTTTATTCTACTCGAGAAGTTTCAACCTCTACATCCATGCTTGTTGTACCAGCGGTTGTATTCATTAAGTCTTCCTGAGAGTCCATTTCCTTGCTATCTTGGTTAAGTTTTGCAGCCAGAGTCAGTGGTATCTTGATCCGTGTGTTGGTGGGCTTCTTGGTATATGGTTGGTTATAGAGGGAGGCAATTTCTTTGCTTCTTCTTCTGCCCTTTGCTGCCTTTTTATTCTTTGTTGTTTGAGCTGTGAAACCTTGGGGTTTCTAGTGTTGAAAGCCATTTCCCTGTTATTGAGGTTGCTACACCTCAAGTGATCGGGAAAGAGTTTTTTTTCTTTAATATAATTATTCTTCCACAAATAACTATAATAATAAATATGCAAACAATTATAACAATAAATACTCAAATAAAAGAAAATTTATAAGGTTTAAAGGTATAGGAACATTAATAGAAGAAGGAATAGAACTTATTGAAAATACTCAGAAATAAACCTTATGAAAAATGGATAATTAATTAACAAATAGTAATCTAGAAATCAATTTTTTACAGACTACATTGTTTGAAATGATTACTTTATTATAGAAAAACAATTGAAAGAATTAATATTATAGACATTGAAGGATAAAACAGGTAAATTTGTAAAAGAAAAGTTTAAAGAACAATATATTAAGATAATAAGAAATTTCATAATAGAAAATTTAAAAGGAAAATTTACAGAATACTTAATAATATTTATAGTAAATAACATTGAAATATACATAGATAAGATTTTAAATAGTAAAGTTACAACAACATTAGCTAAAAAAATTACTAATAAAATTATAGAGAATTGAGAACTTAATTATTTTTAAAAAAATAATGGCTTTTATTTATAAATTTTTTATTATTCCTGATCACTTAATAACTATTTTCAAATTACTTAATAAGTGGGTTTCTAACCCAACATATTACTAGACCATGTATGATGATAAAAAAATTATAAATACTGAGATTATTTAAAACAAAATTTAAGAATCAAGACAATATATTCTATAATGAAAGGACTAGTATATATGCCAATTACTTCAATAGGCTTTCTCATTGAACAATCTAGAGATTTTGATTTGAAAATAAAAACATTTAAGAGAACAAATCCTTTGTGTGATATATATATACTTAATATTTTAAAAGAAGGATTTTTTACTGATACATTAAAAATCACTAGAGAAGAAAAAACCCTTATACTGGAAATACTTGGGAAATCATATAAATGATTGTGTATAGAGATAAGAGAAATAAACAAAAACTTGAAAAGATTACAAGAATTGCTTGAAAATATAGTTTATGAGTATAAGAAATGCTTGAAGATGAAATTGTCTAGGTTAAAAAATTCCCAACAGATTACTATAGAATTAAGATAGAATATAACTTCTTTTGAAAATTATTTAGTATTCACACTAGGAATTTCACTTGAAAAATTAAATCATTTATATAGAAACAGTTGACTTCTAAAAGAACCTATATATTGTAAAAAAAAAATTTTTATTGGAAAAATACAGAAATCTTAGATAACTTTTGATAAGTAATGGAGCTCTTGAAAAAACAATATATAAGGAGACTGAATGAATTGACATCTTAAAACTTTTCTTATATAAAAAACTAAACATTAAAAAATATCACAAATTAATTGAAGCAATAATTTTTATTGTTGGACTGGAATCTTATTGATAGAATAAATGAGTCTATTAGTATAAATAGTCAATCAGAGTTATGATTTTAATATTACATTGCAAAACTATTTGATGAGATTTGTAACTCTGACAAGTGATAAAAAAATTTTGAATAAGTAAGTCTCAATAATACAGGAAGAAATAAATGAGTTAAGATTATTAAATGAGAAATTTAAAATTCATTACTGAAATAACATACAAAAGAAACATGAAAAATTGAGATATCTCATTTTTAGGAATAAAAAATATATATATCAGTATATTGTAAACATCAAGAGTAATTGAATTGAACAATATGGAGACCTGATGAATCTTATATAAATATGTAAATTCTGATATAAGAAAATAAACCCTTACATTAATAGGAACCTTTGAAAAATTAAGGAAATTGCTTTAGAATTAATTTGAGGAAAAATTAATAATATTAGAATCCATAATTGGGCATTTATAGAATTATAAGATAGATCTCATATATCAAGAGACTTGGGAAGAAAAAGATTCACTAGTATAACAGAATTAAAACTTATATAAGATATTACACTTCATTATAGATTTCTCTTAGTAACTCAAGGATTATATGAAAGAAAAATGTATTTAACATAGATCTTTAGAAGGTTGTCAGGGACAAGATGCAACAAATGCAGGATAAGGCTCAAAGAAGAGAAAATATCTATTGATTTAGGAGTAATAAAGGAAGTATATTGTATATATAAGGAATATTTGATAATATATCTAGAAGAAAAGATTGAATTTTTTGTAAGAAACATACCAACAGGATATAGAATATAGATATATTGTGAACAAATAGATAAAGAATATTATATTGATAAAACATTTAAAAATTATATAAAAAACCATGAAAGGATCAAGAAAAAATCATTAAAAAAATCAAAATGAATAATAGTAACTTATTTCCAAAATTTGATGATGAAATTCCAATTAACTTAACAATATTAAAGCATTTAGAAGAGGATAACATATATAATAAATATCAAATAATCTTTTTAAGTAAAGTATTCAAGTACTCTGAACAAATAATTGATAAAGAATTTGATGAACTTATTGAAATATTTAAAGGAAGAATAATAATTCAAGAAGAAATCATTAGAAAAAAAGGATTAATTATATCAGAATATATAATAAATGATATAAGAAAAAAACAGGAAATTCAGTTTAAACAAAAACTTGATAAGATTATACAACAAAAGGAGAATGGATTAAGAATATTATCAGATATAATAATACAATCCAACATTATAAAAGTAAACTTGGATATAAACATCAAAAGAAATGAATACATTCTAATAACTATTATAAGTGATTTATTTACAAATCAATCAATAAGTAAACATAAAGAAATAAATATAAAACAGTATAATGAATTGAAAAAACTATTAAAGAAAAAAAAATAATAAAACAAATAAAATATTTAAATTTTGAAAGAACAGAATTGACATTAAAAAAGATACATGTATATAAATTTATTAAAAAAAGATTAATAGAAATATTTTATAAGGAACCTAAACAAGAAATGTCTAAATATGTTATTAAGATTGATAAATTCAGAAATTTTGAAAAATATGATAGATATAATATCAAAGGAGTAATACTTATAAAAGTAATTCAAAAGGAACACATGATGATGCAATATAATAGAATAGAAATAATGTTAACTATTGAAAAGGAAGAGAAGATAATTAACATAATAGAAAACTTACTATTTGATGAATATAATAAATTAATGATAGAAATGAGTATAAAAGGAATATCTCAAGAAAAAATAAATGAAGATGTGATTAATAAGGAAAACACAATTAAAGAAAAGACAATATTTGAAATACAAGATAATAATCAATTAATTAGAATTATTGAAACCTTGAAAAAAATTTTAAAGAAAAGACTAAAATGTTTGAAAATAAACCATATGATGATAAAATATGCTAAAGAAATAGAAATTACCATAGGAAAAGAAGATTATTTTTTAGAAATTATTATCAAAAAATTAGAAGAATCATATATTACTCAAGAAAGATTAATTAACCCTATGTACATCCAAGTATATTTGAACAAACAACAATATAACCAATTAATTAAATCATGGATGGTAAAGGATAAAAGAACCAAAATACAAATAGAAGGAATGTCAAAAGATATGAAAAAATATCTTACAATAATAATTAAAGAAAATAAGAAGCCAAGCATCAGAAAATGTTTAAGAGAAGATAAAGAATTTGTCACTGTAGAGGTACAAGAACAACCCAATAAATGGATTATATTGAAATTAAGAGAAAACATAGAAAGGATGGTACATAAAATCTTACAAAATAAAGAAAACTAGACTTGGGCTGTTAAACTTAGAAAGGAATACCCTATATACATTAATAAGAAACTTGCATATATATTCTCAGTAAAAACACAAAAAAATATTGTAAAAATAAAATAAAAAAGAAATAATAACTAAAATATTCAAAAATAACAGCCTGAAAACAGATTTAGGTGCTATAGAAACTGATAATATTGGATTAATAAGGCATATGCAGCAGGTAATATGAATTAAAAAAAAGAACATTAAAATAGACAAAGGATGGAAAAACTTATTGAAGATAATATTGAGAGGCAATATTTTGAATTAAACAATTATACTAAAATCACATTAATATTCAAAGAAGATAATAAAAAAAGATATACTATAAGAATAATGAAAGAAAGATTAAATATTTACAGGATAATTTCTAAAGAACAAAGAGATACTCTTATGAAAGAAGTTGAAAGTGATATGTATTATTTTGACTATTAAGATAAAAAACATATTACACTATAGAAAGTACAAGGACAAATAGATGTGAAAGAAACTGGAAAGCAATTATAAAAATTTAAAAAATAATAATACAAAATATATGAAAAAATTATAAATAAATAAGAAATTTAAAAGTAGAATAATTTATTTTTGAAAATAAAATAATTAAAAGAATTTTAGAAATACTTGAGTATACTAAAGAACTTGAAATTATTAAAATTAAACTCTTATTAAAATATGATAAGAAATTAAGAAAATTAGTCAGTAAGACAAAAAGATGGATCTTAGATGACACAACCTTTTTTGACTTTTTAAATTCAAAGATAAAATCGAATTTCATTTTTAAAATTCATTATAAAAATCCAATATATAGAAACATTATAATTAATAATTATATGAAAGTAAAAATTGAAAGGAACAATATCTATGATGAATTAATAACAGAAATATTATTAACAAAATATTTAGAAGACAACTGGATTGTACTGAAATCTTTTGAAAGTTGGAGGTTATAGTATAAAGCATTATTGAATCTTATATAGACAGACAAGAAGCACTTTCACCATATATTTATGATAAAAACTATATTTGCAAATTATTTCATATTAATACTAATTTCTTAAAAAAATTAATAATTAATGTATATGAGACAAAAAGAAGTTTACCCTAGAATTCTGGGAAGATGAAAAAATAGTTAAAATAGTCATATTTAAAATATTCAAAGATATTTTCAATGTATATAAGTTTTCTCAAACTTTGCAAAATTTTTATTATGAGAAAGTTGAATTGGAAAAGGACTTAATAAAATTAGAAGAGAACTGTTGTGAAGAATATAAAAAAACTTTAGAGAACAATATAACAAAATAGGAATAAATCAAATTAAAAAATTATATATTGATCATGAAGTATTCATAGCATGGGAAGGAGCTATACCATATTCTATATTTAGATAGTTGGGAGAGGTAGATAGAAATTTTGAAATTATTTGTAGCTTTACTATATTTATTATAAAGAAAAAAGGACTGGATATATCAGATATGGAAAAACAATAGATGATTTATGAAAAGAATTTATGACAAAATAGAAGATTGCATATTAGTAGAAATAATGATAGATGTATTTGAAAAAGAAACTATTAAAGAATATATAAATATTTCTTTAATTGAATTTGGTCAGACAAAATAAAAATCAATCATGATAATAAATCAACAACACAATGTAAACTCCCAACAAATCATTAAAGAAATAAAGAAAAGAATCAATAATTGGAAACTTTCTGTAAGGAAATTGAAAAAACATATTAGATATAATGATATTGGATTAGAAGAAATATTTAAAAAAAAGGAAAAATTATATATATTCTTTGAAATTGAAGAAAAAAAAAAAGATTATATTAATTAAAAAGATGCAAACTTTAAAAAAGTTGAATTAGTTATTTGGATAAAGGAATTATGAAGAGATTTCATTACTTGAAAACAATTACTGAAGAATTGGAAAAGGAATAGGTCATTATAAAACCTTATGATAGTTGGAAAAAACAATACGAATCAGCCTTGAAAATAATAAAAATGAATAGAGAATTATGGGACTTGTTAAAATCACTTGTGTATATTGAAAAATAGTTTGAAATAATCAAGAAATTAAGAAGATTAATTGAAAATAATTTGGACTTAATAAAAGCCAAATATAAAATATTTAGAGAAATTAAGAAATGATTCAGATGATTATAATAGAACATATTTGGGAGGAAGAGATTAAAAAAATATAAAAAGTTTATAATTATTGGAAATATCTTGAAATTATCAAAGAACTTGAAGAAATTTTGAGAAGTAGAAAGTCAATACTCGAAAAAATATAGAAACAAAAAAATAAATGAATAAGAAATGATCCGAAAAACTTAAAGAATATTAGAAAATAAATGAGAATCTTGATCATATAATTAGGGTAGAAGATAACAATCATTAAATAAGTTATAGATCTTTAATCAATTCTGAAAAAAGAATTATATTAATAAATATTATTAAAAAAATTAAGGGAGAATAGTTTGTATTCTAGGAATATAGAATGAATTTTATAAAATTTTTATATAAGAAATAAGAAAAATAAAAAATAGTTAAATTAGGAAAAAATATAGAATACTATTAAATGATCCCAAATTTTTGTAAGCTAAAGACTAGAATTTAAATATATAGCTATAGCCTTTATAGATAATATAATATGGATAGCAAAATTCATGAAAAATATGAAAAAAATTTTAAAAACTACAAAAATTTTTTACTATCCATTATTTTGATAAAAATTACTTATTTAAAATTTTAAAATTAAATTAAAATAAATAAAATTTCTTAAAAAACTATAAAAGCAAAAACTTTTAAAAAATAAAAATAATTGATAAAAAAAAACAAGATAAATTTTTTTATTATAAAAAATTTTATAGGGACTTGTTTAAATGATAAAAAAAAATTTCAAAAATTTTATAAAACTTTTTTTTCCATTTATAAAAAATCATGTTTTTAATTAAATTTTTTTTTTTTTTTTTTTTTTTGAATAAAAAAAGTAAGATAATAAGGATTTTTGAAAATACTTTTCAAATTGATTAATATTATTAAAATTTATCAATAAAAATCCTAGAAATTTTTTTGCAAATAATTTTTTTATAAGTAACCGGAGAATTCATAAAACTGGTTTTTAAAATTGCAAATTTATTATAAAATATATTTTATTTAAATGTGTAGGTAAATGAAAATTATATAATATTTATTTATTTTACTTATTATTAATTTTAAGAATAAAAAAATAGAATTGGTTTTATTTTTTTGAATAAGGGATTATTGAAAATACAAATTCAAAATACGATTGAACTTTTTATTCCAATTTAAATGGTGGTTTCAT
Source organism: Acaulospora colombiana (assembly GCA_910592055.1). Taxonomy (NCBI): domain Eukaryota; kingdom Fungi; phylum Glomeromycota; class Glomeromycetes; order Diversisporales; family Acaulosporaceae; genus Acaulospora; species Acaulospora colombiana. The sequence goes on from CAJVPT010000470.1 coordinate 20,241, forward strand.
TTTTATCAGTGAAAATACGATACATCAAATACATATGTATATTTTTTATAAAGCTTAAATAATTGTATTTGTTAGATTATCAAAGGTATTTTATACAATAAAATACTTACCGTATTTTATCGATATGCAATTCGAGATCTTGATTGGTTTGATTTTTTTAAAAAAGATAATAAATTTTATGAATAACAATAATACCTTAGATACAGTAGAACATAATGATAATTTAAATTCAAGTTGATTAATACCATTTATACATTTTTATTTATTGTTTTTTTTTACAAATATCTTTGTATAATTTAAATTATATTCTATTTAATCATTTTTCCGACATGCATTAAATCCAAGGTGTTGCATATAGTTCTCATTAGTAAAGTATAATTATCAAGAGGGCATCGAATTTAATCGTTTTTTTGAACCATGATCTCATCCTCGCTTGATGAGAGTCCTTCTGATTCCGTTGTGGTTTTGTCCTCCGAAATTTTGGTTGCCGACCGATTTGCCTGATCGCGGTGTTCGTTGGTCGTACAGCAAATGGATCTTGGCTCAGAATGAAACCTTTTAAGATTCGACAAAACTCGAAAAGAACCAAATGTGACTCACCTCTAAGATGGCAATGCAATATTCGCTAATAGGTTTCACACACCATCTTGTGGGATTCCAAATTCCCGTAAACCATCCAATGTGACCACCGTAATAGGTAGTAGCCAAGATGCAATAAGGGTTGTACCTACATGCATCAATATAACGCGAATTTAGCCTATTTTTATCTTTAGTCTCAAGGAAGGAGAATTTTGCAAAAGGCATTTACTTAATTTCATCTACTGGTACCCAGGCTATCGGACAGACAGGGTCATCTTCAGCATTAAGGCACAGTAGAGGTATTCGAACTCTGGTGACATACTGTGAACTACCAGCATCCCGATAGTAATGATCTACGGTTTCATAACCGAAACTGACGGCTGTTAACCGTGAATCAAATTCACGTAATGAATATGACTTTTAAAACAATATTATTAAAAATGTGATGCTTAAATTGCAATGAGACAAGACTTTTGAAGATTTTCAAAATTAAGCCTACAGAAAAGACATGTTCGAGATCGATCCTTTTGTCTTCTTTCATGACATCTACGTGACTTCTTAGACACCGTTTAAGATTGTTTGCCATAGCCGGGGAATATATATATTTTCCAATATAGGTTCTCGTTAAACTCTTGCTTCCCCTGACAAACATCAGAGTAAAGGCGGTTTTCGTTATCACGTGTTCCGTCGGACAACCAATTGAACAAAAAAAAAATACAAACCCTAAAATGTCAAAGGGATTACCGACGGAGGCGGCCGCAATCAATGGAGTCTTTTCTCCTTCCTCTCCGAGATACTAAATTGTAGGATCCAGTCAAATAACTCTATTCTCTGTCCACCCAAAATTTCGAGAGTATTTACCTTAACCAGTACGTTAGCACCCATGCTAAAACCGATCGCAATCAAAGGTGAATTCGGAACGGTCTCTCGAATGTAACGCAAAGCTACTCTCAGGTCATCGGTGGCGGCAGCTGAGTAAAGTTTTGGTGAAGTGATATTAGATTCAGCACATCCACGAAAATTGATCACGATTGCTCGGTAATTGTGAGGTGGGTTTGTAAGAATTTCGAGAAGGCATCGAATATACGATTCATGACTTCCTTGAATTTTATCGAGTATTTTAAAGAGGTTAGTTGATGTTGGTGATAGAAACAAATAACAAAAGGATGTATGTCACCTCCTGTCAACCCATGCAATACAACCACCGTTGGCGTGTTATCGAAAGGTTTTACAGATATCGGTGGCGTCCAATCGACAGCAATCTGGCCCCCATCTGGAGTCTCAACAATTTTTCTAAAAGATATTAGTTACGCACGATCGCTTTTATGTGACACCGGAATCGTATTAATTTTTTTAAATCATGGGAATTACCTCTCGTAGTTTATCAGATGAATTCCTTCAAAGTTTGCATATGCCGCGTATGCAGTTTGAGCGTGCCCGCTGCCGAGCCACGGGGTAGGATAATATCTTGCATTCTCACCCACAAGAGAAGGACATCTCGACGAAATATACTTGTGAAATTGTGTCTTTTTTACCTCACCGGTTTCGTCATCTAGGACGTCAATCTTCACCGTTTCCGGATTATTATAAAGTTTGACGGGGCATCCAAAGATTGAAAGCATTTCTTGGATTTTTTCTTTTTCTTTTTTTTTGTTTGAAAGAAAGTAAAATATATATGTCCCTGGATTATGAAGCACGCGCGCACGTACTTACAGTATAACGTATCACTATTCTAATTGAGCAGCACATAATGCATATTGATACAATTGTCGAACCGGAAAAATAGATTTTCCAGACCAAATTTTATCCTTTAATGTGCAACATGTTCTTCACATGTGCAAGTACTATTGAAATTTTACGAATAACGCTAATTGCCCATGAATACACGTGGACCTTCCAAAAAGGAATCTGGCAATTTATCATTGTCGATGAACGAAATCTTGATTTTCGACATTTTTGCTACTACTGTGTTACACCTCGAATCACACATGAATATCCCGAAATGCTTAATAAATATCCCAATCTCCTTCTTTAAAGTTTGTTGTATACCACCACAGATAAAACCATAAATGCTGGTTTGACTCCATGCGAACTTTCTTCTTAAGCTCCAGAGTCGTGATCGCCTTTCTAAATGAATTATCCCCACCATAGGGTAACTCAGGGTTCAGATATGCAGTAACGTATTTAACCAAAAATTCCCCATTCACTCCTGGCACCCCGAGTTCATCGGCCATCGGGTCTGCGGGTTTTGTTAGTACCCATGGTGACGTGTCCGAGTCGCTTTCAACATCGCCAAAACCGTCAACTCGGACACTGCCGAAATCAGTATAGATGAGGAGAATATGGTTTGGTTCGAGTGATACGATTTCGAAATTGTCATTTATTACGTCATAACCAAACGGGTGATTCCCCGTAGGGTCGGTGCCATCTGGTAAAGTCGGGTCGCTGTCATCCTGTTCCATACCTTCGCCTCCAGAAGCATCACTAATGGTGGTATCAACTGTGAGAAAACCTATAGGAAATATGGTTCACAATGATTTTTAAATGCATCCAAAAAATGAAATTACCTTCCCTTCTTAAATGGGTGCAGGGAAACAGATGCCCACCACTCTTCATCTATTTCATTCTCGTTTTTCTCGTACATCCTATACACCACTGTAATCACACATTCCAATCCCTTGGACCGTTCATTGTCGCCAGGTGAAAATATTCTAAGGCCATAACGAAAGGTTTCAAAATGCACGTCCGTGTCGTCGGGTTCGGGTAGGATGAGTTCAGGCGGATCGAATTTCTGAGTCTGTTGGATTAATTTTTCTACTATTGAAAAATCAGTAGAATCGGGAAAATACTGATCAAGTGTCGACAGGTTGTCGGCGGATTTTCGTGATTTATACTTTTTTCGAATATCTTTTGCGATCCCCGCGAGATCCTTTTCGCAATATAGGAGTCGTGGATAATTGTCAACGGCGAACTTTCTGAACCAATCTTTTGTTGAGGCCGTACATATACGGAACAATGCCAAACGAAAGGCTTTTTCCGGATCGACGCAGGACCTGGTGATAATATATCTTTCAAGGGCGACAGTCATTGCCTCTTCTTTGACACATTTTAATTGAGTAAGATAATCGGCATTATCGAAGAGGGATTTTTCAATCCATTGCTTTGTCATTATCATCATTATTAAATTCAGTAATAAAGAATAAAAAAAATTTTGCCATGATTTTGTAACAAGGATCAAACATTCTTACCGAGTCGGTTTTCATTTGCTTGAAAATTGGGCATTCGTCATATTTAACCAGTTCGTGTAACTCATCATGAGTAACAAGATGCACCGAGAAAACCTCGTCTTTCTCAAAAAACTTTTCGTTTGGTTGAATTAGGTTTACATTCAGACCGCGTATTTCGTGAATAATTTCGGTTTCTTTGGTGCGAATTTCCAGCATTCTTCCAACGGATTGATCTCTGATGGGATCGCATAAGGGGTGGATCTTGGAAATCCTCTGAGAATATTGCAGGATCTTTCGAAGAGTATGCAAATCGGATATGTTTTTCGCGAAATGTGCAGGCAAATATATGTGAGATGTTTTTAGGGCTTCGAGAATTTCCAGGGAAGCGACACGACATTTCATGTTCGAGGGTGGTATGGTGATTATGTCATCAATTTCGCCGCACATATCCATGATCAACTTTGAGCTAGTAACTGCGGGAATGTTCAATAATTTGACAAGCGAACTGTCGTTTCCATCATCAACTTTGATCATTAACGGTCCGCTAGTCACAAGATCTAAATCGAAGGTAAAAAAATTTTTCACCGAGCTCCTGTAGTAACCATGAATCTTAATACCGACCCCCTCGTAAAATAACATTTGAAAAGATCCAACGGACCCGGTGATGAATGAGCTCAGCAATTCTATCGTTTGTGGTACGGTAGCCACCAAGTCCCAGTCATCCGTTTCGCGAAAAGATAACAGATGATATCTCGCGGCTCGAGACCCAATCAATACCGGAAAAGTATAATCGACACTAGTATTGTGATCTTTCCAACTCTTTAAGATATTTAGTGCCTCGTCAATTTTTGATGCCACTACTTTTGGCTCATTAACATTTCCTTGGGTTTGAGTGTCGGATTCAAATAAGGCGTTGCCATGCGAACTGGGTATGTGATCGTCCATTATTTCGTTAGACTTGAGATAAAAAGATGAAGGCGTAAAAATGAATTTCTTTCATTGCATATTTATAACCCGCACCATTTTCATGCCGTGTTTGGCCAAAATCACCCCCTGAAACTAAACTAACCAGTGATTCAAAGGGTTTAATCCTTTTGCATGCATTATGTTTACGAAGTGTCAAACTTTATCGTTATCGGTTCCGAAATTATGTAAGCATCAAAAAAAAACATGTTTTCATGGGCTCTTGTTTTTCGGGTATTAGTTACATTATATGATCGGAATTTGAAAATCCAAAGTTTTCGCGTCGGAGCTTACGGTATACCAAAAGTTTGCAAATCATGTAATCATGTGCGAACAAACAATTTCTATCATATTACAGAATTTTTTAGATTGCAGACAGGCCATGCAACACTTTATCTGAGATAAATACAAGCGATTTGTATGTTGTTCGAATCGATATTTCTTTACTGTAAAACGAATACTCGAGATTTCATCATTTTCCAAGATTTGATTTCACTTACCGTATAAATGTCGAGACAACCTTTCTTATATTTTCAACGTGTAATAGTTTTGCAAACGATATGAACGAGATATTTGGGTCGAAATCGTAATAAGATTACTTGTAATAAGGCTTGCACTTAAACTATATACAAGTACCATGTTTAGCTAGACACCGCCTTCCAATACTCTTCATCGGAAATATGTGGCCTTAGCCTCGTCAATATAGATTGAAAGGTAAATCGACATTCAACATATTTCAAGGTTTTGGGAATAAGGTCGTGAAGGCTGAGTAGCCGCTTCATAATCTAAGGGTATGTGCAAAGAATATTAAGAACGGATTCGATTTTTCAAGTTTGAACGCGAAAAAAAAAAAAAAAACGAACCGTTATACACACCTTCTTGATCGTTATATCAATTTGTTCGGACTTGCGTGTTTGGGCCAGAAGAATTTCTCTTGAAATCGATGCCGACAATTTTCGCATGCTGACGTTATTTAGCATGACTCTCTCAAACTCCTTATCCCACATTTCATAATGTTCGGGCGTATGTGATTTTTCGGGTGCGGTTATACTTGTCAGATTCTCGTCCCAACTTAAATTTACTAGCCCACATAATGCGACCCTCATGCCATATTCTAAAATCTCCTCGTGGTCTGTCGAATGACCATGTTCGTTTTTCATTCGAGCTCCCAAGATTACCAATACATCCAAGATTCTTATCAACCATTCCAAGCGATTCCCTAATTTTTCATCCTCTGTTTTGGTGGACACATATATGAGAACGTTAATGGCATGAAGTGTCCAGGAAAATGTTAGTGGTGGTGCTGACGATGATTCCAAACTTATGGGATTGTCAATTAGGTCAAGTAAAGCTGGAACCAGATGTTTTGTTGGGTCGATACGGCCCAGTTCTGAAATGGTACACAGCGTGAGAATTTTCTTTGACTGATCAAAAGACGCCTCGCGACCTAATTCTCCTACATCGAGAATACATGAACGCGCGAAAAGTCGAATAATTTGTGCCTGTCTCTCGTTTGCAGGCGGACGAAGGGTATAATATTTCCCTCTTAATAGGTCCCTAATATTTTTTTGTAATGAATGGACATCGCCGACGGATTGCGCCTTGTCAACGCTGGTTGCCGAAATGTAATTTGCCATCGTGGAAATGAAGGTGATTTGCAATTCCTATATATTGAAAGAGGAACGGTCATGAAAATGCAGGAAGAAGGGAAGGGAAAGATCTCGACCGAATGGCATACCAGATCTTTGTGGGTCTCGAGGTCCTCATCCTTTCCAAATAAACTGTTCAAAATACCATCAACTATTTCAATAACTCTCGAACTAGGCACAATCACTTTTCCTTCCATTCCACGTTTTTTGATGAGCTTAGCATCCTTTTTTGAAGTTTCACTTTCAACCATTGTTTTCTCAAAACCACAAAGCTCAAGAATTTTTCCCATCGCATCGCCTACAAGTAATTGTTCAAATTCAATGTCATTATCAAAACCATTGTAGATCTCAGAAAATCTGATCAGCGAATATACTAGAAATTCCATTACTGATGTCGATTGTTGACAGTGCTGAATTGCCATTACAACGATTTGATAATGCAAATTGTATTGCTTATAGACAGGGTCGCTGAGTTTCATGAGAAGTGGGAACCAGTTAACCGATGGAAGAGCAAATTTCACTTTTGAAAGTGTTGAGATGATTAAACTCGAAGCTTCGATATTCATATGTGAATTAAATCTTTCCGCATCTGAACACGTGGGAAATGTAAAATAAGCGTTCTTTGGAAGCCATAATCTTTTTATAAACCAAATATTAATCAGCTTACTTGACAACTCAACGAGCCCATCAAACATAGCTCTCAAACAGCTTTTGGAAGGAAGTCGGGAATAATCCTTTGGCTCGGTGCTGCTAGTTGTGATCTTACTTTTTGGAGACTCTCCCTCAGAGAGCTTCAAAGCACTTCGAACGATCCGTCCCAAGACAGTCAATGCAATTCTTCCTCCCTTGATGTCCTTTACACTCGTACCCGAAGATCCGAACATGTTTTGCAAAGTATCCAACACTAATGAAACAATGGCATCGGATGCGGACGAAAAGAAATAGTAATTTTCACTATACGTTGAATGCATGCGTGAAAAGTAATTCACCCCGGCGAGAGACCCAAAGGTTAATATGGCAATGTATCTTCGGGTAGCTTCGGATGATGTGTGCATGCGAACTTGAGTGTTAATCAAGGAATTATATGACACCAGGTAATGAGACGATTGTTTCGCCGCGATGATCGCCTGCAAAACGTGTGAATATGCTTGGGAAAAATGAAAGTAATACCCGGTCCATTCACGCTACAATGATTGAATTGGTGCAAGTATGTCGATGTAAGTGGAAAATGAGATGCAGATGGAGAATAACTCAAATCATCACCTTTTCACTTGAGATCTTTGTCGCTTTCTCCAAGATGTCCACGACCTCTTCACACACCCCACCTTCTGAGAACCCAACCAACCAAGCTGAACCTGCAATGTTTTTCATGATGCTTGAGCTGACGTTCCCCTCTTCCTTCACAAATTCTCTTAGATCGGATAGTGCCTTTTGGTAAATTGGCTCAACTTTCTTCTCATCTTCTCGATTAATTTTTGATAATCCGATCATGATGCCTAGACTGGCGTCAACCGATGACATTGTTACATTCGATCCTATGTTGTCGTCCGAGGAAAAGCGTGTCGTGAATTCGCCGAGGAGAGTTACGGTTTGTGAGCAGATGCTTTGAATTTCGGCAGTCTTTGTCGGCGAAGAGGCAAGATGGGATAAAAGTGTCCCGAGTGAATAGCCCGCTCCAAAAAGGATCAACTCTGATGTATTCCTTTAAATCAATGCTAACGATAAGAATAAGATATGATGAAAAATGACTTGATAAAATGGTAACTCATCGATCGACATACATTTGATCTCCCTGAAGAGTCAGTTTTGAAACCAAAGTGTTTACGACTTGTTCGATCAATTTATGATCCATGACAACTACTGTCGATAAGTATCCCATCGCCAATACAACGGCAAATTGGACTTCACTGTTAGCAAGGAGGGAAGAGACATGACTCCGATTGTCCAAGGACTCGTCGACATAGTAAATCTTGAGGATTTGACGCAAGGTATTTCCCCCATGTTCTTGGTTCGATGACACATTTAACGACTTCAAGGCAAGGCAATACCCTATGCACAAAGCCTTTCATTATTAATTCGGAAGAAATGGCGATCGGGAAATTTGATAGAATCAAACTAAATTAGATACCTGCAAGTGATAGGATGGCATTTTGGAATGTCAGGGGAACCCTTGCTTCAACAAGCCGTTTCGTCAAGTCATCCAGTAACGTTTTCACAACAGCCTCTTCACCGTAGTTAGGTATGAGTTCTTGTAAGCCCGTTTCAAAAAAGTCACACCATTCTGTCACAATACCTAACCTAACCAACCAATGATCCGTCAAATTAACGTCATGAATCGCATTTACCATCAATTCATAAAACTGTGTCGATTTGAGGTCCTGCGTAACAAGATCTTGGCTTATTTTTTCCGAGTCTAGTTGATAACAGGCTAATGACGCCAAGGCGTATCCAACTCTTAAACCGGGATTTATCATGCCATTCTCAAGGTCATTGACAATTTTAACGCCAATTGATGTAGCTCTTTGCTTTCTTCTTTGGAAAGTAGATTCGGATCGAGAACCCGAAGTAACACTGGGAACTTTTGCTTTAAATAATCCCAGTCTCATGTTACTTATTTCATATGAAATGATATTACTAAATACATGTCGCCATTCTTCCATCTGACAAAGTTCTAGACTTCCCTCTTCATTTTTATCGAAAATTCGTGATAACAATACTTCCGGAGACATCGGAAAAACCCAGGATAAAATGTCGGCAGCAGAAAAATGTGATATCGCCTGGAGACCAAGCCTGAGAATATGGTGTTCCTTGTGCAATTGGAAGAGAACACTTTCATCGTTTGTGCTATCGAATCTATGCGGAAAAATTAGCGGGCATACGTATGCCGATAATATTTCTTTCTTGAATTCTTCATATCCCTCCGTTCCTGGTGGTTCAAAAAAAAGTAAAACTGTTTTCAATAATTCTTAATCAAATTCTCTTAAGGAAATGGTTTCCCAAACACAT
>CAJVPT010000471.1:0-29653 GCA_910592055.1 Acaulospora colombiana
TTTTATCAAAATTCTTATCAATAGAATGAGAAATATTATTTGTAAAATCAACAATATTCTCAAAAAACTGAACTATGCAAGACTGTCAGGAAAAAGTATAACAGAATTAATTAGATTTTCAATAATATTTGTGAAAATACTAGAGAAAACAAAAAGAAATTGTAGATACTTTTTTAAGATACTGCAAACGTACATAATACAATTAGTCAAAATATATTTGTAAAAGTGATAAAAAGAATTAAAGCTTCAAAAGATTTCATAAAGATTATAATAAATTTCTTTCAAAATAAAGAATTTTAAATTATATTTAAAAATAACTTTATAGAATAAATAGTAGCTGGAAATGGAATTGATTAAGGGAAAACTATTTTACTTTTTTTATAAAGAATTTTTTATAATCCTCTTTTTTACAAAATTCAGAACGATATACAAAGAGGATATAAAATATCAGTTACATAGAACTCTAATCTAAAAAAACAAACTACGAAAAGGCTAGAATCAAGACATGCAGCTATAGTTTTTAGGGATGATATAACATGGATAGCAAAATCTAAAAAAGATATGAAAAAGATTTTAAAAATTGTAAAAATCTTTTATAAAGTCAATGACTCTCAAATAAATAGTAACAAATCAGTTTTGATTACTATTAACAATCCTAAATGCTATTTAGAAGAAGTGAAAATAGATACTGAAGAAGAAATAATTAAAGAACTTGATAGAACAGAACAGGCTAGATTTTTAAAAATTTGAATAGGTAATTAAAAAACAACAATAGAGTTTAAAGAAAGAGTGTTTAAAAAAGTCAATATAATAATAAGAGTTTTTAAACATAAAAAGGTGATAGACAAACAAGCCTTTTACATTTTAAATAGAGTATTAATACCTAGGATAGAATTTAAAATGCAATATAGCATATTGTTTTGAAAAATATACAATACTTTGACAACAACATATAGAAAACTTTTCAAGAATAAGAATGGTTTATGCAGATCTATGTTCAGCAGCATAATTCATTATCCAAAGATCCATAACTTGAAAAGTATTTGAATTCTACAATGAGAAATCAAGTAACAGGACTTTCCAACAGACCAAATAATTCCAGACCAGCAGAGATCACAATGATTATTAAACTCAAACAAGCACAAATCAAAAATTGGGAACCACCCAATTTATTAACCTGCAAATCCTTAAGTTATCTAACAGGCAAAGATAACTTTATACTCCAGGTTTTTTTTAATAAGCGTACTTCAACTGATGCATCTACTTTATGATCTCGTCTGAATTTATCGACCTTAAGCAATGGGTTTCCAATCTTCCGACATCATAATCATTCTTGGTATTAAAGAGATTTCCGAAAATAAAATAGAAGATTTTTTAGCTTCATCTTTATCGTAAACATGCACGCACCATACTGTAATTAAATCCACATCACCTTGACCAAAACTTCTTACGACCGAAGTAAACATATCAAAGGTGTAGTTTAATTGTTCCGGTACATATTTCTATATCATAGTCGGAAAGTGAATTGTCAACTGGTTTTTCTGTTTGTTCATCATTCATTCACCAGTGTTTCAAGATAGGCTCGTGTTTCGTTTTCGAAACTAAACTCACAGATGCAATTCAGGAGTGTGATTAGTCTGCGGGAAAATAGCTTTATTAGCAATGGAGATGGATTCACGAAATCCATTACTCCCGACAATAATGAATTCGTGGGATCCTCGCAAACCAGGTTTACGAATTCATCATTTTCTGCAGTCGTAACTAATATTTTCCGAATACTTATGCCTTCCACCTGAAATGGTACGGTAAGTTCTTCCACCTTTCGGGTATAAAAAATAATCAACGGTCATTCAATAGTCGAATAACAAAAAATTAGCAATCTTTTAAATACTTGTTATTTTTTCCGGAAATTAACAGTTTCTTTTTTTCTTCGGAACCGAACTGACCTGCACAACCTTTACTCTTCTTCGTTAGTAATGCATGAAGAAAAAGAGCGTCGCGGATTTGTAAAAGGACAGCATCGTAAATTTTTCTTGCTACAAAAAAGATACATATTAATGTAAAGATGTAATAACCATGTCAGTATGCAAAATACGCGTTAACATGTTGCCTACTTCCATTATTAAGGTAGCAGCATCCACGTTCGAAATTAAATATACATCACTCATGTTATCCTTACATCTATTTCGAATATTACGACATCTAATATCAGCCGACTGATAGATGTTATGACATCGATGTCAGTATACTAAAATATGCACCGTTCATGTTTGCTCGCTTCTTTAATGAAGGTTATGGCATTCATGTTAGCATATTACGTACACATTTTCCTTGTTTGTCAGATGCATCTATCTTGAGGTCAGCTGGATGCAGATGTGACATCGATGTCAGTATACTAAATATGCACTATTCATGTTTGCTCACTTCCATTATGGAGGTTAAAGCATCTGTGTCAGTAAAATAAATTATACGTCTTCCATATTTGCCAATTACATCTGCATCAAATACCATAACACAACCGACATGCATTATGACATTATTGTCAGTCTATTAATTAAACATGCATTGCACGTGTTGCCCATTCCCATCATATAGGTTAAAGCATCCACTTCAGCAAATCAAATATACCTAACCCGCGTTTGCCATCTGTAGTTGTACATTTGCTAATGGTATTCGTAAGCTTTAGCATCAAAATTGACGTAAAGTATGTCTGACCTTCAAATTTTTAAGTCGTCGCCTGAATCACCTCGAGAATTCTTTCTTTTTTGAAGTTCTTTACTGTACAGACTGTACACAAGGTTGCGATCGGATGACACGAGTAGCTGATGTTTCTCTAAATACTCGAGAAAACTCAAACAACGAGTATTTATTTATGCGTCACAGTTATTTATGGAAAAAGATGTTTACATACTGTATTTTGATTTGCAATGGCTAGCCAATAAATAGATTTTCGACTAATTAGCAGATCAATATAAATTTACGGAATCGCCGTTTAGTCATCACAGAGTTCAACATAAGAATGGTATTTAAAATTTTCTCAAGTTCTTTTTTTTTCATTTGGAAATATTATTTTCTAGTTAAATTTATAAAAAAAAAAAAAAGCAAAAGGTCTTTAATTACAAAGTAATTAAGATAACTCTTTATTTTTTTTAATTATAAAAAAGGTATTCAAATCAATTTGTTTATTTATTATCATTGGTACTAACAAAAAATGAGAAATTTAAATCATCGATTTTCAAAAAAATTTTTTCTATAGTATTAAATAATTTTTGATAAAATTATGTTAAAAAAAAAAGGAACTTCAATTGAACAGTTATCTTATAAATTATAGTAGGTATTAATATCATATTCCTGCGCTATATAGTACGAATATGCAGTGTCGTTCCGTCTCGAAATCATGTCCAAATCAAAATGTAGAGAAAAAAAAAGCAGAGGTGGATTTATTTATTATACTTTTTGGTTAAATAGAAGAGGTAAGAATATTTTCGTACACATGGTTTCATGGATCAGGCCGCCTGGCGGGGGTTTCTCGGGGGACGACCTAATTCATCCGGGTTCAACTCCTCGGTCACACTAAGCTCGGTGTGGCCACATGGGGAGTTGGAACCCCCGTTGGATTTAGACACCTGGTCTTTTTGTTTTCTTATCCTTCGCATTCGGACATTTTTTTCTGATACTATAGTTTTTTTTTTAAAGCATAATTTAAAATTTAAACTATGAGGAAGAGGGGAAAAAAAAAATAGTTAAAATTTACACGTGATTAAACTTTGTCACGTGAACAAAACAATTAGAAATACGCGATAACGGCGGTTTTTATCAACGTTCTGTTAAATATGTTCTTTCCCCTTAAACCTTTTAACCTATCTGACACCGATCAATTGTATACATCGTTTCAACATTTTTTATTAAAAGTCTACTATGAGCAGGTTGGGGGAACGTGCATACTTGAATATCATTCACTAGGGAACGAGAAAATTTGGCTAAAAAGGGGATTCTTCGGAATTCAGACAGAAAGTGCGTAACCGTAAGAGAAGGAACTCGACACCAAATGCGTTCAAAAAAAAAATGAAGCTGAATAGATTTTCTTAATAAATTGAAATATTCTATATTCTTTTTTTTTTTTTAAAAAAAAAAAAAAAAAAAAAAAAAAAAAAAAGAATACTCGAACCCTCGTATTGTTTCTTTCGCGGTGAGAAGTGATCTCGAATTCGGGGTGTAATTATAATTTCCTATCAAAATTTCCTGATCCACATCGAAAAGGCATGTCTAAAATTAATTTCAGTGTCAAATTTTCAGTCAAGCGCCTTATCTTCTCCACTGTGATTCAAAGGCAGCCAATTTCAGGTTATGTCGATTCGGAGATTTTGAGAGGTCGTGGGATTTCGAACTGACAGATAATGAAATTGAAGAAATCTCCAAGGCCTCGTTTCATGGTGAGAAAATAACCAACCAACCTTAATTCCTAGTATGAGGGCCACGTGATAATAGTTGCAATTCCTTTGAACCGTGCACCCCAGGGGCAGTTATTATGGATGGTCCTGTTATCGCACTTGTATATAAAGATCACGCGAATTTTACCGAAGAGGAGTTCGGGGCATTCGAAGAAAATAACGCTCATATATTTTTATTGAAACCTTCATTTACGGGTGAGGATAAATGTTCATTGACCCTTGCAGCTCATTGCATCTATGGATTCTGGCAGGATCAATCGGATGACGAATCATTTCAGAATACCGAGGATCCATATGGAATTGTCGGAGTAGTGTATCGTCCCTTATACGAGTCAAATATTAGGATGGCTTGTTTTCATGAAAATCTGTCACCGTCGAAACAAAGCTTCGCGTCAAAGATTCCGGGATTCTACGCGAGAGTGACCACATGCGTGATGAGGTCTCGTGGGCAGGACACGTTGATAGGAACCGATCAAAACCAAGTTCTATGCTTCAGGGGTGATGACGCAAAACCGAGGTGGAGCACATTTATCAATGGGGAACCTTTATCGATGTAAGTATGCGACCCAATTGTTCGAACTCAACAAATGAAATGTCGATTACGATCCTGGCGAAATTTTAGGGCGGAAGTTCAATTGGATAAGCGCAATGCAGGATCCGAGTTCACGTTGATTGTTCGGATCGTAGATGGGAGACACATTATTTTGGATGCCGAGAGTGGCAAGATCTTATACGGTATGCATGCGCGATGCCAAATTGGCTTACCAAATTGTCAACCAGATCTGGACTAAACGTCGCATGCCATTTGTCAGAAATTCAGACAGGATTTGAACTCGTTGCCGGAGAGTTTTTGCATGACGGATTTGAAGTCATAATTAGGCTTCCGGGTTCTTTTAATTGCGACCCCTCTCATTGGGAGGTAGTTGATGTCCGGGAGTTCGGGGCGAGTGCCGTGTCCTCCGACGAGCCTTACGGTGGTATACACTCGCTTTACGTTTTTATCTTTCATGAGATTTACAAACGTCACCGGCAAGCACGCGCAATAAAATCTTCTACTTCGACTCACTTGTGCAGAGATACGAGTCACGGATTCTTCCCATATGAGTTCGCTCCTTGATTCACTTAGTACAAGGGTACACGACGGAACCGCTCAAATCAGAAAAATCGAAGAAACTGTACGATGAGAAAAAAAAAAAGTTTTTCCTTTTGCTGTGCGCCTTACATTCGCCTTGATTGATTGACCTTTTCCTGATAATCCACCAGTTAAATCAGAAACATGATCTCTTATCTCATTGTGATTCGTTGCTTGAGAGCTTCACCAACACATTCGCATTTAATAGCATACAACAAACGTCCCTTACCAAACGAAACCTGCGCGTCAATCGACCCATTGAAAAATTGATACCCTTACTCTCCGACACTCCGATGATGGTGTCATCGGATGAGATTGATGGTTACCTGCCGAGGGATCGAATGGAGCTTCAGGTGTTGGAAGCGAGGGCGGTTTGCGCGAGTATAAATCATTTCGATAAAATTTTTTTGGACATCTCGATTGTAAATAACGTCGGGTGCGTTATTTTTATTCTGTATCAACAAGTCGCAGTTGCATTAATCGCCGCCACTTTATTTATTGTGCTTATGTTTTTTTTTCATATCTTTATTTTTTATGAAAATCATTTGTCGCGTCGTTCAGTAAGGACCTCTACGCTATTCATTTGGTGGCTTATCCCAAGAACGTCTCTCGTGTTTTCTCATCCATGATAAGAATACATTCCCCGTACATTAATGTGCTTGCGGCCGGTCAGAGAGAGGATATATTCACCTTGATTGATTTGCCGCTCGATCCTCTCTTATGTGGTTTGGAGTTTGGTGTGATCATATGGTACCAGACCGAGAGTTCAACCGCGGATAGAAATCACGACGAACATGGATGGCACTCGATATACATCGAAAAGATTCTGTTAAACAACATGATTAAAAACGGTATTCCGGGCTTTTTTTTTTTTCTTCTTGTTTTTGCATTGCTCTCATGTTCATCATTTATTAGACTGCGCGACGACTTTATCTACATGACGTATAATTTTTTCGTTTCAGGTTTGGATAAATTTCATCCATCCATAACACACTTGATTATTGGCAACCCAATTTCTTTACATAATAAACCGTGGGACCTGACGATGCTCCCTTTCATACTGGAACAATATTTGGGAATGGAATCGGATTTCTTGGTAAGTTCACCTGAACACACATCGCATTCTATCTTGTCGGCATTTTTAATACCGTAATACTCGAAAATTCTAGAATAACGCGTCTCACGAATTTCGATCGACGAATGGGTCCTGTTGGTTGAGGTTGTCGCGACCTTATAAGAAATGCATGAGTTCCACTATACTTGGAAATGAAATGCCACTTAACATCGCGCACCAGTTGATGGAGATTCGGAGCCATAATGATAGAAATTTGACATTCATGATAAAAATATTGTGCAAGGAGTTGTCCGGGGATATCCTCACTTCAATTTCGTTTTCTACCTTTCAACATTTATCCCCACAAATTCGAATCCTTAACAGGTCATTGATTTGTAATACGACTCGTAGTTTCCGTACCTTTACCGCTACTCCATTCTGCCAAAAGCATTCACAGTCTTGATGATTTTTTATTCACCGTCGAAGATTTGTTGGAGGCGACAACCACTTGCACAACATCAAAAAAAGATATGGTCGTGGACAGGTGCATCAATATCAAACGATTGTTATGTGCGAGGCTAGCAAATTGGTTATTCGTCATATGACCTCGCTTTCGCTCAAGTGACAAAGATTTTTTTTTTTTTTTAAAGTTGTTTGATTGCTCATTTCATGTATTTTTTTTTTTCTTGTTTAACCAAGTCACTGACTTGCAAATTTTGATTTTTTTTTTTTTTGCGTAGACCGTAGGTCACATTGAATGTAAAATTCAATAATGTAGAAGAAAAAAAAGCTATCCCTATAACAAATATAAATCGCTAATATTTTTCAATTGTTTGCGCTCGGTGTCGAGAGTTGCAGGGTTAAATGTAGAAGGAGATGGCGTATTCGTGGTGTGGATTGTTTGTTCGTATCAATATAAGGAATCAGAAATTATTTACAACAATCAGAAAGTAAATGTAAATTACCGCAATTAAAGTAAATGACGAAAAAAAGAATATATATATATATATTTCTATATATATTTATGGTTCTAATCCACGCAAAACATCTGGTTCCCAGGAAGTGATGGAGGAAGCAGGACGCGAATGTGGAGGAGTTGGTGGTAAGACTATGGCTGTTGATGGGGATGACAGAGACGAAGAGGCAGAGGCTGATGAAATAGATAGTTTAGTAGGTGTAGATGGTAAACTGGTGATTTTATTGTTCATAGGTTTTCTGAAAGAAATCGGTGTTCTACAGAGTGGGCTGCAAGGGAAGGGAAAAAAAAAAAGAAAAGAAGTTTGATTAATGCGATCCTTCAGGGATAGGAAACATGGTTTATGAGGTATACCATGAATGCATCATTTTGGCGCAGTCAACGCAGAATCCATCGTGATTGCAGGGATTCAACCTAATACTCGGAGGCATGGCGAAGCAAATGGAGCACTGTGTATCAAAGTCTTCCTCGGTATCCACCAATTGCTGTTTCCAATAGGAACTCATTGACATCGACCGATAGCGTGAAGCCCTCCATACTCTCTTTTTTATTGAATCGCGTAACTCAAACGACAGCTGACCATGACTGTTGAGCGTCTGATAAGGTGATGGAGGTGGATAACTAAAATCAAGGAAATTGATTTTCTTTTGAGCGCTCGATCTTTGAAAGAATCAGATGGTGTTAGGCATCTTACCGAAACTTTTCGGCTCCAAAGTTGACAACAGCCTGCTGATATGAAGTAAATGAGAGGGCCGGATGCAATCCATGCTCCGCCAACTTTCGAAATTGTTCGGCGTTGAGAGGACTTTCGCCCAAATCTTTTCCATTCAAGTAGAACCGAACGAACCCAAGGCCAATATCCATATACACACCGACGACGTCGCCTACCATTTTTTCAATTCGAAAGTGTTGGCTTGCCATTCAAAAAAAAAAAAGAAGGAAGGAAAAAACGCCTCTGATAAACGATCAATACCAGGTTTCCATGATTCGGTTTCACCATATGGCATAGATACACCATTTGCCTGATTTAAATACGAATTGACTGTGGTGAGCGGCAGCAAGTAAACATATTTACGATGATGAATCCGAGAGATCATTACTCCTTACCCACAAAACATTTCTGCAACCATCGAATGCAAATCCATGCTGCACAATGTCAAATTATTCATTCGGTTATTAAACGCCGGGCTCACATGTATAACAATTGACAATTCAATATTACTTCTTACTTGATCATCACCAACGCCGGTACCCTCTTCGGGACCAAACATGCAACGTTTGGTCGCATACCCGATCTAGTAAGGTTTCATTTGGGAGTTAAATGATGACTATCTGGTTACAAACTTACTAAATATGGATTAGTGATGTGTACCTGCATGATTCCATTTGTGAGTAACAACACTTCATAAAACCATCTTCCTGAGGAAACCCCCATGGTTGCACGTATCGATTCAAATGTGGAGTTATCATTCCTTATCTAGCATGGGTCAAATGTGTAAAAGTGTGATTCGCCATCATAACTCTCCTCTTATGTCGATCTCGGTTAAAACTTACTTCTAACCCGTGAGGGGATATTTTCCAATGAGCCGTTGCATCCATGGGATTCAACATAACATTGATATTAGAATTTATAGAACTATCACTAAATTCCCATGAATCACCCTGAGATACAAGAGAATCGTTATCTTAAATAATTATAATAATTATACATATTTGTATACAGTATATAAATTAACATCCCATACCTTTTCGGATTCTGATAATTTTTCACCCCCAAAACATGGTCAGGGTGTGGTTAATGGTGTGGTCCGGGAAGTTTTATCCTGAAGTGATTGCGAAACAATTTTAAACGTCGAACATACCAAAAGTATTTTTTAAAGCCCATTCCACACAGAATTTCAGCTGCCCTCGACGGTTGATATCGTCTGTCTGACTTTCGACCGATTGTAATTCCTTGGCCAAGGATAACAAAATCTTATGTATATCTCTCCCGGATGAAATAATTTTTTCCTTATTTTGTCCTGTCATCCCAAATTTTTCGAGGGCTATCAAGGAAAACAGCCGTACGCTCGGGTCAGTGTCATGTTGGAGATAATCCAGTAGTGTATTACATACATTATCCGAAAATAAAGACAAACTGATTTCGCCTGAAAATCACAAACAGGTGATCAAGATCACGCATTCATTTTTGAGTGAACGAGGTTATCCTGTGAGGCAACTCACCTGCCAATTTTTCGGCGAGCACACTCCAGATAATGGCTGCATTTACACGTGTACGCTTCTTTGGCTTCGTTCGATATATGCCACCTGATGAAGTGGATCAGCGTTAAGAAATGAATCCTCCGAAATAAATATACTATGGCATGTCTGTAAAGCGATCCTTACATATACCAGGTCTGAGTTTCTGAAGTAGCCGGGTGGTTATTTTATGCGAGGTTTCTTTAGAAGGAAGTGCGGCGCTGTCTGTGAACATGAAGTAAAGAGGTGAATATCACTGCGAAAATTAAAGTGAAAATGGCTCAAATCGAGAATGAGGACACTGATGCACACCAATAATGTGGCACAAGAATGCAGATGCCATGGGCGCTTCTGAGAGAACATCCACGATGACCGTAATGAGTTCGATGAACTCATTTTCTGTTATTGTTATATGGATATACGCATATTTCGTTGAGTTAGAAAGGTAAAGTGGGAGAAAGCCTTCACAAACAAAAAAGGAAATAGAATGCGGCATACCTTCATGGGACATGGATATTAAGGTGTCGAGTGCCTCTGAAAGTTCATCGTGCTCACTTAAGCTATTTAAATTTTTCCAGGCGCTCCGAATAAAAGTCTTTCGAGAAAAGCGACTCAAGATGCGAAGGGCGAGTTTCTGCATCGAGATGTGAAATAGAAATCGGATTCGGTGTCTAAAATTGCAAACTTTCTGCCCTTATAGAAAAGTGAATTACACCACTAACAAAATCCCACTTGCGTTTGAAGTGCTATTATGTAAGAAACAAAGATTTTATTTTTTTTAACCGAGTTGCAGTATGTTACGTAGTTCATCCCCCAGTTGCGCCATCAAAACTTATTGCAACCTACTCGTGTAACCGGTCTAATAAGGTAATTGTATATGAAATATAAAAGTACGTATGTGCGTGCGTATCAGGTAATTCACACTTCATTTACTTTTTTATTATCCTTTTGCAACAATCCATACAGCATAATAATGTCTAACGAAGTTCGTCGAGCCGAAAAGCACAAAGCTAATGGAAATACCTATTTCAGCAGGAAAGATTATGACAATGCCGCCAGGGAGTACTCTGCTGCCATCAACATAAACCCTCGAAATTCTGTTTACTACACGAACCGCGCATTGTGTTATTTGAAATTGAAGAAATACGATAACGTTGTGTCAGATTGCGAGACAGCCATAAGACTGGAAGATATCTCGGTGAAGGGGCATTACATGTTAGGTCAGGCTTTGACCGAGAAAGGCGAATTTGAGTCTGCAATAATTAACCTAAAGAAAGCATATGACCTTGATGTCAAAGACAAGTTCTCCTTCTCCAAGGAAATCATCCAGGCCCTGCTTAGCGCTCGGAAAAAGAAATGGGAACAGGATGAGCGAAATCGTGCTCAATGGGATTCGGAATTTCTGAAGTATATCAAGGGATTAATTAACGCAGAGCGTGACAGACAACTTCAAAAAGTTTCCCTAAGTCCAAAGGGTACTGTGGCCGCCACACTCTCAAAATTCGTCAATTCGCATCCGCCTGATGTTCAAGAGAGAGTTGATTATATTAACAGGATACACAACGAAAGGCTCTCTCAGGCCGAACAAATTTTTGCACAGTCAGACGAAAATCTGAAGTCACGCGTTGTGCCGGATTATTTTCTGGACAAGATATCTTTCAATATCATGCACGATCCCGTCATCACTCCATCGGGGATCACGTACGAGCGTGCATATTTGAAAGAACATTTCAAAAAAATCGGACAATTCGACCCTCTATCTAGGTGTCAAGTCAAAGAAAATGAATTGTACCCAAATTTGGCATTAAAGGAGGCGACTGAAGAATTCCTAAGTAAAAACGGGTGGGCAGCGGACTATTAAAAGTGGGGAATGTGTTAACTAGCTATCCGGGGAGACATTAAATGCATTCTGACAACATTAACGGTAAAGTGTAGCAACTGAGCAAAGAATATTTTTGTTAACATGAACACATCATTAGTTTCTGTAAATCATAATTATATTAGAAAATAATAATTCATCCAATAACTAGAAGTTCCGGCATCATGTTTATTTATCTTAAAAAATTTTTTATAATGAAAAAAAAAAAAAGAACAAGAGGCGCGATCACGGTGAAATAGTCAACCACAAAGGAAACTAAATGGGAGCCAACCACCACCACCACTCCTCGTTATTTTTTGCTACTAGACTTGCGCCTACCCCTACTGGCCCCACCTGAACTGCGTCTGCCACGAACAGAACCCTCTCCAGCATCACCTCTTTTCTTGATGAATTTGTCCTTTGATAAATCCTCATCTTCATCGGTAGCAGCCTCTTCATCTTCCTTAGTTTCTTGTTCCTGTTCGACTGCCTCCTCAAAATCAGGAACCTCGGCAGAGCTTGCAAATTTAGACACCGAGCTAACCGCAGAGGCTTTAAGAAAGGGAATTGGGTGTGAGGAGGCGTTGTATCTGTAAAATTATGAAAATAATTAAATAAAGTGGCAAATTTGTTTCCTTTACACATAAATAAATAAATAAATAAATATATACATATATATATATATATGCACATAATAAAAAAACACTCAAGGTCTAATAAATATTAAACCGTAACTGCAATTGTTGTTACCTTCGGGTGAAGTTCGACTTGACGCTTTTGTCGATCTTTTTCAACGTCTTTTCGCCATCATTAGAACCAACGCCCAATTCAATTATCGCATCCCAGTCATCTTTACTGAGATAATAATAGTTCATGGACTCAATGATTCGATCAATGCTTTCCTGTAAGCAAAAAATATGTACATTTAATATTTATAGATATCGGTGAACAACCAACAAAAGACCACGCAAAACACATACCGAACCCTCATTGATAAGTGGAAGGGATAATGCTGAAAATAAGGCGGGGATATAATTCAATCGAACTTCACTCTTGTCGCCAGATATTTTTAATCGCATATGAATCTGTAGTTCTTTCAAGATTCGTTGATACTTTGAGGCCTTGGAATTTTGACCCAACCAACTTGAGTGAAATCATAAGTGAGGCGAATATTAATTACAAATCACATTGACAAAGTCTAATGCCGTCACGACAGGCGTACCTTGGAAACGCGAATTGAGATGAACTGCCACCATGGACGTGATATGCTGGAAGAATACAAGAAAACATTCCGTGAATCGGCATCAATGACCAATGTTGAGAACTAATTTACGAGATGATGGAATAAATTCGTATTTAGTTGCGCCAAGGAAAATTCTATCATTCACGCAATGACAAAATTTTCACCCGTGTATCATCCTGTCGGCAAGGTCCCCATCTGAAATGCAGTCAGCGGCTTTACTAAATGCTTCCATGGTGGCGATCTGTTCAAGGAGTTGAGGGTTCCCCGCGTTACTTTTTTTAAACTCCGAGGAACGATCTGGGCTGATTTTCAAATAATTTTCCTGGAAGAAGCGAGTCGAATTAAATGGCTATGCGAAATGGGAGAAATTCAAACTTTTGCGGTACCCACTTGAACCATCAAAGGTAATAAGTCAGATTCGAGAAAATAAAGATCCAACTTATCATTCAAGCTGGATTTGTTACGCGGATTCCACGTCGAAGCGCCAAGGATGGTAGCGGCGATGGTCCACAGGTTCATGCTAGTATTTTTTTCAAATGCCTTTCCACTGAAAAATTTTTCTTCATTCAATTAACAGAGTGCCTTTAACAAAAGATAATGCGAACAAAGATATACGGCAAATTTCACTCACAACTCTTTGACCTCATCGTAATTTATAGTGTCATGTGTAATTTTTAACGAAGAAAGTTGAGTTAAGACCTGACGAATGTCTGAATTGGCTCCCCTGACTAGTTCATCGATTGCATTGGACGAATTGAATTTAATCTTTTCCCTAAACGCATTAAAAAACTTTAAATGAAGTGTAGATCAAAAAGTCAATAACATAAGGATACTATTAGCCTTCGAACCTTGTGGCGATGGTCATTATTCTTGATCTAACTTGCTCAACCCTGGGTCTGATATTAAAATATCAATAATATCTTAATATCATCGAGAAAAAATATATCAAGTATTAATTTTTACATACTTTTGAAACCTAAATTCTTGGCACACGTTCAATAACGAACGCACTTTTGGAGAGACCCGATCATTGCAAATGCAAATAATTGGAACCTAAAATTAATTTACAGCAATTAAGGAAGTCTTGCAAAACTGTAAAATCAAAATAAAATAAAAGACGGTCACCTGTGTTTTCCTAATTAATTTTATAAGTTCCGCCATTCCACCTCTGTCTCCGGCAGACATACCGTCGACCTCATCCATAATGATTAAAATTTTATTTGCGTTCTGTCCATTTTCGAAAAAAAAAATTTTTTTCAAAATTCAAATGATGTAATCGAGAGTGCGATCGAATTGCAAAAGCGAACCTCCGAGTCCTGACTGGAAGCAGATTCATCATGAGCGAACCATGAGATAGATGTATTATGTGTAGCGATTTTGACAGCCTCCTGTTAATTAAGCAAGCATTATTATTATTGCTATCACCTTTCTAGATAAAGCACACAAATCGGTCATTAAGATTACAAGCAACTTCTTACATCCAACGCCTTTTTACTTCGTGCATCGCTTGCATTGAACTCCATGACATCATAGCCTTCGTTTTTAGCAACCAAATGTGCAGCAGTGGTCTACATAAATAATATATATAGTCTGGAAGAGAATAAAAACTACGTGAATAAAATCTTAATAGGCTACTTTTCCGATCCCAGGATTTCCGGATAATAACGCCGCGGGAAAAGAATTGTTTGTTTGAAATTTAAATCCTTTTTTACTATTTTCGTCCCTAGAAAATTTACACGGAAAATCAGAGAATCCCCCCAAAAATATAAACATGAAAACATATATTATAATATTTACCATGTGCTCAACCATCTCTGAAGGCCTTCAACTTGCGTCTTGTTACCACAAACTTCTTTGATTGATGTTGGCTTGTATTTCTCAGTCCACAATTGTGACGAACCAGTACTAGAAGGGTGAATTCAAGTTATTGAAACGGTCTAAATATCATCTAAAATTACGACAATATATAAGCATACTCCGCGCTAGAAGAGTCTGAGGGTGAAGAGGGTTGCAGAATTTTCTCCATCTCTTTTTCAGTGCTGGAAGGATGCGGTTTTGATTTTTTGGGGCTCACACCAGAAGATTCGGATTTCCCAGGTGATGTCTTGACGAGCTCTAATAGTTGATCTTCGGTTAGAGTTGGGATTTTAAGTTGTTTGACCTTTTCCATTTTTTTTGGACCAGGGTTATCGCCAACGACAACGTATGAAGTGCGCGAACTTGGACCAGAGGCGGTTACTTTGCTAATTGTGATATTGCAAAGTTAACATGGGCAAATAAATAAACATTATATAACACATGTGAGCTCGTACCCTCCATAACGTTTAACAAGGTCCTGCGACTCTTCCCGGCTGAGGGATTCCAAATCACCAGTAAAAACGAAAGTCAGACCCTAAACGTAAAGCTATAATTAAAATTTTTTATCACAAAATTTATATAGTAAACAGATAAACAGAATGTACTCACTATCAAACAATTATCTGCGCCAACAGGTACTTCCTTCGATCCAGGTGCTGATGGACCGGTTCTTTTTTGCAAAAAGTTACGGTAGCTTGATGAAAAATAAAAAACTTTGTTAAGAATTCCGAAAAAAAAAATTGATTGATGCATCAATGTTCGAAACGAATCCATTAAAAGACATACGAAAACCCTTTATTGGACTTTGATGATGATGCTTCGGGAGTATCCTTAGTGGGCTTGGATTCATCAACTTCAAATTCTGCCGACGACCGTGATGGCTTTCTCGCTGCAACTTTTTTAACTTTTTTATTTTCGATGTCCGTTTTAACATCAACATCTTCAAATTCACTTTCATCACTATCTTTCTTCGATTTCTTTTGTTTTTTCTTGGAAAGATGATCTTCCGTAGAAATGAATCCATCATCCTCATCATTAGACCTTTTCTGTAATTTTGATTCAATCTCGTTGGCATCAAATTCATTATCCTTTTCCTTCTTGATTTGTTTTTTCTTCGTGTCACTCTTTGACGTCGCATTAGTTTTTCTGGTCGAATGCTTAGACGTTACTGATTTCTCGGGCATGACTTCATCAATATCCATTTCCTCGTGATCAATATTCTTACTTGAATTGTCCGGGACATTTTCGCTTTGATCATCAAGATTAACTTTTGATTTCTCCTTAATAATGAAAAAATTAGCCAACGCAATCGCACCAATATAAGATATCAATAAACAGGCACATTGGTCATACAGATTTACGGGTTTTATTGTCACTTCTTGTTATCTTCTTATCCGAAAAGTAATCGCTCGGAGAAATTTCATTAGGAACTTCCTCAACCTTTATTTTTTTCTGACTCCTACCGAAAAAAAGAAAGTCGATAACAATCTCATTCCATAAACGCCGAATTGATGAAATTAATTACCTTTTCGCGTTTTTTCCCACGACCTCTACTTCCTGACTTTTCTTGATTTTAGAACTAGAACTGAATTGAATACCTATCAGTATTGTTGAGTATATACTATGTATCGAATTTTTAACACTTTGCATACCCTACTTCCTCATCGGACCCTGCAAAAAGGAATGTGAGGTCAATAAGGTTTCCGACTATGCGAACTAAACATTTTTTTTTTTTTCTCGATACTGTACCACCATTGACACGCCTTTTTCCCTCTCGTTTCTTCGGTTGTCCCTTGGTGACCCCGGTTTCCTAAACATTATAGACCGGTAAGCATTCTAATTAATGACTCTTTGAACTCCAGGAATGCTTTACCTTTTTCGCGTGTTTTTTGTTATCAGACGTTCCTTCGGGCTTATTAAAGTAGTTCCTAATGTCCATGTCTAAGATATTGCATATAACGGTATAAACGGTAAGGTGGCTTTAATATCTGTCACGATACCTTTTTTAATGAGGTTTTTTCTCTCGTACACGTGATGCCTGATCTTGAGGTTTTGTCTCGCTTCTCAAAATAATTTTCGCGTATACCATTACCATGGTTTATTAGTCGTACTTAAAACCGATTAGGCAATATAATAAATGAGGAATTACTTATTTTGTGTCGAGCAGTTTCTTTTTTACTTAATAAATAAGTACAGTATGTATAAAAAAAAATCGAGCAGTTTCTTTTTTACTTAATAAATAAGTATGTATAAAAAAAAAATTTTTTTATTCAAAATATTTTACTTATTAATAGAAATTTTTTATTCTCTATTAAATTAACCATGTATTTACATTTTATAAGTTATTAAAATTAAATATTTAACTTATTTTGATTTAAATAACTTTAAATATAACTTTAAAAATAATTTAATTTATAATTATATTATTATGGCATGTTTTTATTGAAATTTAAAATATTTATAGTACAGTGGCCTACCAATGAATTGTGAATACTTTTGAATCTTTAATTATACAATATCAGGTAAGTAATTATAATATAAATTTTTTATAATATGTTTAGTAACTCTCAAGGTACGATATATTAAAATTTCATGTCATGTGATTACGTTTTGCAGAAATTATGTAAAAAACAAGATAAATTACTATTTTTAGGTTGGCGCAAAAATCAATTTCCTTTTTTTTTTAAAAAAAAATTTTTTTTCTGATTTTTTCTTCTCAAGATCATTCATGACATCTAGCTAATATTATTTAAAGCAAAAAAAGGTAAGTTTGTATGACAGGTCAGTTAAATTTAATAAAATATGATTTTTTTTCTACTGTATAATGGATCGTCAATTGATGAGTAGCAAGAAGGATCTAACGGAAGCTCAATGAGTTCTATAGTCTATGGCCACTTACAAGGAGACTCACTTCGTGCTATTGCTGCATCATTGGTTGCAGCAAAACAGCTATGTGGAATATTGTAAAAAAGCTTAATAGTTTGGGTACATCTGAAGCACAAAAAAAAAATACCTGTTCTGGATGTTCTTCTTCCCTCACCCCTCTAATTTACTATATTTAAAGAAGCTAGTTATTAATAATAGTAATCGTCACTTAAATCTTACACAAATTACTAACCTCTTTAATAGTCAAAATAAAAAAAAAATTTCTAAGAGACTATTCGTCGTGCTCTATACAAAACAAACCTGCGTTTGTGTATTGCTACTCCAAAGCCATTAATCTCTCCAGAGAATGCCAAAAAAAGACTGGATTGATTCCTTGAACATGAAAGCTGGTCCCTTAAGAAATTTAAATGTATCTTGTAATCAAATGAAACCATAATCCATCTCTTTCAAGATTCCTCTGATCATATCTGGTATGAACCAAGTGAAAAATGGAAAATCGATTGTATAGGTTCTACTGTAAAGCATAGTCAAGGTTATATGTATTGGGGCTGTTTTTCTTGATTTGATGTCAGACCTCTTCCCCTAAAATCCAACACAACTGATGCATCGCATGTCGAAATTTTCTGAAAGTACTTTTTTTCTACGGAGAAAAACTTTCCAGGAAGAAAACGTTATGGTCGTTCAATCCTACAACAAGATAATGCCAAACCCCACTCTGCTAAAATAGCAAAGAAATTTATCACTCAACATCAGATTTGTTTAATAAATTGGCCTCCACAGAATCCCGACCTCAATCCAATAGAAAACCTGTGGACAGAAATAAAAAGGTCAGTTCGTTGTAAAGAAAAGAAGCCAAGTAATCTCAAAGAGCTGGATGCTCTTGTCAAGAAGGCATGGAATAAAATACCTCCTGAATATTGTCGCCAGTTGATTATTAGCATGCCCAATCAAGTTAATGTATGCATCGAGACTGAAGGGGGATCTACAAAATATTAGAATAGAAAATGTATATAAAAAAAAATCAAAAATAATGAAAAAAAAAAATTAAAAAGTTAAAAGTCGACTTTCGCTCTAATAACAAAAATGAAGTTAGTAAAGTTTTTTGTATAACTTTTGCATTAATAAATCAAATATTGTGAAATTTTAATATATTATACTTTAAGATTTGCTAAATATGTAATCAAAAATTTGTATTGAGTTTACTTACCCAATATTACACAATTAAAAAGTCAAAAGTGTTCACAATTCATTGATAGGCCACTGTATTATATAAATTTTTATATAATATTCAACTATTTTTTTTAATTAAACTAAATTGTAATTTATTAATTAATTGAAAATATATTGTAAGTATATTTTTATTTAAGCAACATAATATATGCTATAATTAATATTCTTAATTAAATCTAGTTAACTTGTTATAAGTATAAAATTTTAAAATTTGATTATAAAAAAAAATTTCATTTTATAATAAATTTTGAATAAATATTTTTTTAATCTATATATTATTGTCAATAGATTGTTATTATTATATATTCTTTTTTTTTTTTTTTTTTTTTGCTATACTTTATTGAAACTCATAAATAGAAGGAATTGAGTAAACTCAAATATCATATATCCAAATTTTCTTGTCTAATAAAGTAAAAACAATAAAAGATCTTCTTTAAGGGTTACTTTACCTTGTGGTTAGGTTACCTCTTTAAAGATTAGAGAATTAATGTATAGTCTTACTAATGCTAAACAAATTTCAAATACAGTATATATAAAATAAAAAGAAAGAAAAAATTATGTTCCTGATTGTATTTTACTTTTGGGGAGTTTGTCAAAGTTTAAGATCCACTTGACAAAGTTATGTTTGATATCCTACCAAGCTTCTCAAACTAATTATTCTAATAAATAAGAGGGTAAGGCTATATAAACTTAAACAGAGATGAAGATTTTGCATTACAAAAAAAGGTATCGAAGAATTGAGAGAAATGGTTTAATTATGTTTGACTATTATTTATCAATTCTAGTCTCATTTATTCTATATCCTATCTAGTATAGGATTTTCTATAGATGTTTTTTTGAGTAATAACAAGTTAAAGGTTTCATGAGGACTCTAGAACATAAGGGAAGTTAAAAAAAAAGGATGTTTGAGGTCCGTCATTTGTTAATCTGTTCTTCTTTACCATTGTGATAACACCATCCTAGAAAGGAGAATCTTAATACTTCTGATATGTACCCTGGTAGACTTAATAAATATTATGCTGTTTTCTTCAGAGTACTACCATCTATAGAGATTGAGCCATTGTCTATAGTTCTGGTACATTCTTTAAGTAGTTTCAGTTCAGCGACTACAAGTTGGTATTGATGATTAGATGTAAACAATCTTAAGATCTCCCTGATCTCTCAATAAGCTTGCGATAAAAGATAAGTGTGACACTTTTAAGGCATTGTTCTTATTCTATATTTTCTTGAATCTTGTTTTTATTTATTTTCCTAGTTGGGTGAGGAGGAGAGTATGTTTCTTCTCTTTCACTTCATTAATGATATAAGAGTTATCAATGTTTCTTATCCACTCGCACCATCCATTCAATAACTTATAGTGGATCTTAGGTTCTTATGGAGTTAAGGAAATGCATTTGAATACATAAGGTGATCAATGGGAGCTTGTTTACTTCTTTTTTCTGACATGTTTAATTGTATCCAATTACAGTATGAAAACTTTGTGTTATTCAAAATTCAGGGTCAAACTGAGATAGGCAAAATTCCCCCAAAAAATCTTGAAATAAGTACTATTATAGTCAAACTTGAGGAGGCAAGAAGTAAAAGTGGATCTCTTGTACCCACACAAGACTATATAGTATTTTTCTGCAGTGTGAGATGACTGTATATCAGTTCTTCTTCCTTTCAAAACTTTCTTACTATTAGTAGAAAAGATAGTTACTCAACCTTTTCTGGACACAAGAAGTTGAGATTTGTGTGAAGTAAAATATAAATAAGAAAGGAAAAGGAGTAAAATAACTTTTGAAGATTAATTTCAAGTTAATTTAAGGAGAGTATTAAGGCTTTATTAGTAAGAAGGAACAAAATCCCTCTTGTGAAAGTCTTTTTTGTGTGTAGTTAGAGGATTAGTGAAAAGAATTTTTGATTAATCTTGTATTATTATATATTCTATTAAACTTTTTTTTTTTTTTGAGTATCTGTAGCCAGGCTAGGTTGTCAGTTTATTAATTAATTAAAAATATAAGTACATTTTTATTCAAGCAGCATGATACATACTACAGCTAAACTATTATTCTAATCTAACTAACTCATTTTAAGCATAAAAGTATCTAAGTTCAGTCTTGAGGACAATATTTCACTCTGTAGTGTCTTTGGGTGAAAACCCTTCTAGTCCACTGCATCATTGCCAGCAGGTTGTCACTGCCGTATATCATATCAAGCCACTTAAATACAGGAAACTACAAAAGGATGGGTTGAAAAAGGAGAGGGTGAAATAGATCCACGGTTTCTATTTAATATTTTTATGTTATATTCAATTCTTGAAGTTATTTTCTAAAAATCTCACAAGTTTACTCAGTAACTATACAGTATATTTCATTCATATCCCTGTTTGTCTATATTTATACATATAAACTACTTCTCTATACTATGTATACATTAAATAAGTGCTATATATATCAACTATTCATTAGTATCTATCTATATATGACTAGTTATATTGATTATACTATATATATAAGCACTACTTTTTCAGAAAACTATGTAATTCCTTCTTGATTATTCCCAGCATAATTTTTATTAAGAGTAGGCTGGTTATCAGGCTATCAAATTTTCTTTATCCTGGATTCAGTTTTTGATCCTTCAAAGTGATCAATAGATTTTTCTTCCCACCAAGACCTCCTGATAATACTGACTATAAAAGTTCTCATAACTTAGCATATAATAGTCAGTGGTATCCTACCGGTCGATTAGATCTACTCTTCTTATTACCTTTTCCTAACTTATCACTAGGGGTAATATGATTAAGTCAGGATAATCCTAGTCAATTTCAGATCTTGATATTCAGATCACAATCTTTAGATAGACCATATCACATATGACATTTAGTTCCTCTGATTGTTATATGACTATATACAGAAACGTTAGAATTTAGTTAAACCAATGGATATAAGTTCTACCAAACTTCAGGCACTGTCCCCTAAGGAATCTGAACTTGCATCTTGTGATTTGATCTATGAAGTGCTAACCACTGCACTATTGATCCATAAGTCATATATTCTATTAAACATTAAAATATAAAAAATTATATAAAAATTAAGTTAAAAAAAAGAAAAATATATCCAAATAAAAAAATAAAATAAAATTATTTAATTTTTAAGAAATATTTTATTGAATAAAAATTTTTTTCTAATTTTTAAAAAACTTATTTATTTTTAATTTTAATTTTCTTCTTATATATTATTTAAGAAAACTTATTGTTTACTAAAAACTTTTATTTTTAAAAATTAACTAATTACAATCTTTTTAAATAATAATTTTATTTTTTTTTATATTTTTTTTTGTGTACCTATAGTCAGACTAGATTGTTAATTTATTAATTAATTGAACACATAAGTATATTTTTATTTGAGCAACATAATACATACTACAGCTAAACTATTAATCCTAATTTAACTAATCCATCATAGGTATAAAAGCTTCTAAGTTTAACCTTGAGAACAATAATTTATTCTGCAGTATCTTTGGGTAAAGACCCTCATAGTTCACTGCATCATTACCAGTAGATTATTACTACCATATATCTAATCAAGCCACTGGAATACAGAAAACTACAAAAGGATATGTTAAAAAAAAGAGTAGGGGGATATTTAAAAATTTCTAAATAGACAACAAGAAAATAACAAAATATAAATTTGAAAAAAATTATTTTTAACTTCCTTCAAAGATCTACAGTATTTCTTAAGACCTTTTCTTAATATGAAGTGTCTGATTAAGATATCCTTTTTTTTCCTAACTATCTGAGGAACTTATCCATTCTTGATCTTGATTTCCTTCTTATATACTATCTGAGAAGACTTATCACCTAATGAAAACCTTTATTTTCAAGACATACTTGATTCAAACCTTCTTTAGGCAGTGATTTTTATTCACCTGTAATAGGAAGGCAACTTATAATAGACCTTAAGTAATAATTTTATATTTATTTGCAGTATATAAATAACTTATAATAAATTTCATATTCTTATTTTTTTTTTTTAAAAAAAAATCAACTTATTCTATACTGCTTCCAGTAACTTTATTAAAAGAAGATTATATTTAGGAACAATTGGAATAAATATTTTCTATACTATTTGAAGATTTACAAATTATTAGAAAAGATATAGTATAGAAAGTTACCTATTTACATAATTCAATCTAAGTCTAACATAACCAGAATAAAGAAAATACATGACCACTTAGTGTAAATAATCTCTTTTAAAAACAAAGAAGGGATTGATTAAATACATTCAAAGGTGTATTTCTGATTACCTCCTGCCATTAGATTAAGTACTATCTAGAATTTTTATTCAACAATTAACTTGTCACCACCTACTAGAGAAGTCTAACTTGTTAAAACTTAACCAAGATTCTCAACACCAACTGATGCTAAGGATTTCTTATACTAGTTAAGAACTAGTCAGTGTTTAAAAATATAAAGATAAAAAGAAATGGAAAAAAATGAAAAGGGAAATGTTTAAAATATTTACAAAAAGAGAAAAAGGGGGAAGGAGAAGAGATGCCTAACTATAGTTCTTCCACTTAACTTTGCCTTTGAATAAGTATTCATTCCATAGTCATGACACTTTTGAGGGTAATAAAAGAGAGGAGACCACAGCCCATATAATGTTTATCCACCCGTATAACTAGCCAATGATTTATAATAGATCTAAGGTTCTTATAGATCTTAAAAAATATATTTACATTTCATATCACATTTATTCTTATTTACATTTCTGCTAATCATGGAGTAACCAATTCAAATTGAACATACAGTTTGAAAGAAATTTCAAAACATAAACAAGAAAAAAAGATAGAAAATGGTAAAAAATTAACAGATAAATCAAAAGATAAAAAATTACTGAATATAAGAAATCATTAATATATTTAGAGGGGGAGGAACAAACTGAAGAAAGTGCATGAATGGGTGAAATTTGGGACAGTTAGATTAGAAGAAAAAAGTAAAAAATCTCAGAAAACATTTACAAGGTAAAATCAATTGGGATTAGTTTTAAAAGAGTCAAACCAAGATCTTTAAAGGAAAAAGAAAAGCAAGTGAAAAAAGAGAAAGAAATGGAAGAGGAAAATAATGAATAATTTAGTCAATTGATTTTGTAATTTTTTAATAAATTTCATGAAATTTGAATTTTATGCCACAATAATTTTTTTGTCAAATTTTTTCCCACTGTAATTTTTTTTGTCAAATTTTTTTCTGCAGTAATTTTTTTGTCAAATTTTTTACTATAGTATCAATTTTTTTATCAAAAATTTTTTTCACAGTATCAATTTTTTACTAAATTTTTAACCACAGTATCAATTTTTTTACTGAATTTTTGGTTGCAGTATATAAAAAAATTTTTTACTGCTGATTTTTTGTTGATATTTTTAATGCTGAGTGATAGCAATCATAAATAATTTATTAATCTTTTTATTATTAATTTTTGCCAAATTCAGCAATAATTCAATAGCTAAATAATACAATTTTGACTAGTGTATAGTATATCCTTATTTTTAATTATTAAATTACTTATATTCTTAATTTCATATATCAAATTAATTTTCAGTTATAAAATTGATATTTGATTATAAAATTAGTCATACTGACTGAGTTTTATTGATTTGGATTTATTGAGAAGTACAGATTCGATTACAAGAGATCAGCTTATAACTATTTATCTATACTATCCCTTTGTATTCAATACAATTTGATTTTACTTATTTTTAGTAAGTACCATCTTGTCAGCTACTCTGCTATGCTCAAGTATCTAGAATTTCTAAAGAGTCATTAAGGATTACAATTAAATTTCAGAATATGTTTGTTTTGTCATGTATTCTTTAAAAAGTAATTGGTTTTTGAGATAGGATGTGTTCAAATTTTATATGATATACTTGCCATATTCAGTTTTTTCAGAAGCTAAGTTATTTGATGTTTCAATCTTCATGCAGTTTAATATAAAGCCCTAGTAACCATTGGTATGTCTTGTAATGACCTAAGTCTTCCAGTAATCATTTTTAACCACTCTTCAAAGATGGCCTATAGGGGTTTTCCTTGATTAATTGAAATCTTTAGGTCTCTTTCAAACATACCCACTCTTGTGGTTTCCATTATAAGTACTTTGTTTCCTCACAATTCCAGATCAAACAAATCCCATCTCTCTGGTAACTTTTACAGTTAATACAGATAACCAAAGTCTTCCAATATCTTTCATGAGTATGGTAATTTAAAAAGAAGTAAATTCTTTATTAAACTAATAAAATCTTGAGATGATTATTATTATTCCTGATATTCTTTCAGTAGCTTTATCTATTCAAGTGGCACAGTTATTATAGTTTCTTTTGTTCTAGTACTATAATTGACTAAGACCTATATGATCTATTTTATTATACTATGATTGGACAGTGATATCTGATAGGTTGGATATGTATAAGAATATATATAGTTGATAAGCATACATCTTATATGATATGATCTATATTGTGATTATCATTCTTAAGTGAGATTGAACCAATAACTCATAGATAGTGATCTGGAAATGTATCTACTGTACTATTAATTCACACAAGTCTATAAAATTGATTTTCAATTATATAAAATTGACTTTCAATTAGAAAAATTTAACTTTTAGTTATAAAATTATATTCTCTAACCTAAAGTTTAAAAAGATATAAATTCTTTTCATTTATAAAACTTTTGATTATAGAACCCAATATTAAACTTTTAAAATCTATCTTTATATACAGTATATAAAATATTTATTTAATAATTTATAAAAGTAAGATAATAAATAATAAATTATTTAAATTAAAAATTAGATAATCAAATCTATAATATAATATATAATAAAAAACTCTTTCCACTGATTTTCTTTTTCCTTAAAAATTTCCTTTTTTAATAATTTTCTTGAAAAAGAAAAGTCAGCTTAACATACTTTATTTCTCAAATATTTAAGACTTAATAACAAACTATAATATTCAATCACTTCTTCAAAGATTACTTTATTAATTAAAATAAGTATAAATAGTACAATATTGTTTTAGCTCTATTTTACTTTATTTTATAAGGAAAGAAAAATATATCTACAAGTTGATTTACAATAATCTTAGGAAAGCTCAATATCATCTTTCCAAGCTTTTAGTCAGGCCAGTATCAGTTTACACTTTTCTAGATATCAAAAGAAACTTTATCCAAAATAGTTCTCATTGATAAATCAGGAAAAACTCAAAGTTCATAAAACCCAAAAGGATATCAAAGGCTTTCAAGAACTAAACAGTAGAGTATCCTGATTTCATATATATTTGTCTAAATAACAAAACAAGTTATATAAATATGTATGTATCAAATAAATTAGTATCAAAACAATATAGCAAGGTTTATCAAGAATCTATAAACAAACAGTCCATTTTTCATAACAAAGAAAATCAATAACCATTCTGATAAACAAGCAGATCAAAACAGAAAGGATTAATAACTCATTCAAATAAACAATATTTCAAATAAGACAATAAACAAGCAATCCTATAAACCTTGCTAAATATAAATAAACAAAAAAAGATAAACAAAATAACAAGTCAGTAATTTATCTTCCTTTATATGTGACCAATATGACAAAGAAATAGAAAATTATACAAATTGTAAAGAAAAGAGAGCTTTATATCCTTAATATAATAGTTAAAATAATTAAAAAGCATGATAGAGGAAAAAAACATGGGCTATTCAAATTATTTTCAACACTCTCACTATATAAAACAAGTCCAATCAGATGCTAGGATCAGTAAAATATTTGATACTTGATAGTATTCTTGCAAAAATTCTAAATATAGATCTAACTCCATTCATTAAAGTTGAGATCTTCAAACAGCATATCCTATATCTATAGAAGTATGGTTAAGGAAAAAAAGAAGACCTTATGGCATCCTTTCTAAAAGAAAAAGTCAGATATATCTTGAAACAAAATACCATCACAAATAGTTTATTCCCCATATCCCTCAAACTTTCTAAATCAAGAGTGAGTTCACAAACTCCATAATAGAAATTTTAATCTCAGATAAGGATATCTTTTCAAATGAGGATATAAAAATTCAATCAATAATCAAGATTAAAATTCCAAAGGACATTAAAATTGAAATAGATAATAAAGAACTGAAGGAAAAGCTTGAAGAAAAACTTGAAATAAAAAATATTTAGAAAAGAGTTAAAGAAAAAAATATAATAGAACAAATCTCTTACAATAATAGAATAGACCTAAGTCATCCAGCTTAAATTCATTTCATATTACTAAAAAAGGAGAATTCAAGGTTGAATTCTTATCTCTAGGATACCAGGAGATACAGAAAAAGAATGAATAGCCTATATTCAAGGTATCTTAAATCTACCCAAAGACATGTTACTATTTAAAAAAAACTTTTTCAATAATAATACCTAAATAACTTTTCTCTTTGAGGAAGTTGAGATACTTTACAATATATAAAGAAGATCAATAAGAAAGAAGGAAAAAACTTCACCTCAATTCCTATACAAACAAAAAATGGGATACTTTATACTCACCATCAGAAAAGAAGTTCTTTAAACAAGAGATAGCAAAAGATGGAAACAAGATAGTAATTGTTATACTAATTGATCTTGACTATAACTATACTTATCAAAAAATTAAGACCACCTTACAGAAATAAAAAAGATCTTAAATACCTATATTTATAACCATTTTACTCTCAAAGAAGAATCAAGACATAACTCATTACAAATTAACAAGATTTAAAAGATAGATGGTTCATATATATCAAAACAGATATCTTTAGAGCAATATTCACCCAACATGAACTAAATGATCACAAAGTTGATACCATTCTCAAAAATTGTAACAGCCAGTCTCTACGATTGTATAGAATACATAATACTTTCATGAGTCTCATAACAAGAACAATACAATATACAAGGGCCAAAGCATGTTATATACCAAGAAATCCATTCACTTTAAAAACAAGAAAATATATAATAGTTTATTTTATAATAATAAAATATTTACACAAGGCTTTGAGACAACATATATTTATATATAATTATAAACTCATTTGAAGCATTAGGAAATACTTTGAAAAAGGAACAATATAAGGTAATAAAGGGGCTTAAATTGAAAACAGTAATGATAATGAAGAAAAAGCCTATTCTGAAACAACACAAGTCAAACTGTACTCAAGACAACTAGGTTAAACTGATATTAGAAGCAATATTAAGACAAGCTAATATATATCATCTGAGAAAGACTCAAAAACAGAAAGTAACTCTAAGAAAAAGACAGATCTAAAAAGAAGGAAAAAAAGAAGAAGATATGACTCTCGAGATAATAAATACATCACTGTAACAATAGAGACTCCCAAACACTTTGTTACTGATAGTAACAAAAAACCAATAAATTATTATAATAGAAAAAAAAGTTTATACAGTAGATTTGAAAGTTCTTATCCTGAAAGTGAAAGTGATCAAGATCCCTTTCACCAGATCCTAAATAATCTCAAATGATTAAATAATAGAATAAATTTAATTAAGGAGAAAACAGGTAATCAAAATAGGATAAGAGAAAGATGATGGAACAATTGTTCTTAAGATTAGTACTAGTTTAATCAAAGTATATCAGGAGAGAGTCTATCATTCTATAAAAAAGATACAATTCTGAAAAAAATAGTAAACACCAACATAATCCTCCCAATATAATACATGGTATATCATTAAATGGCTTTATCAGTATAATTAAAAAGAACACTAGTAATAGAACATACACTATATAACAAGTATACTATAGATAACTTTACATTAATTGATACCATTTTAATTGAAACATATAATATTAGAGGAATTAATATTAGTCTGAATCAACAAAGGTTATATAAACTTATATAATAATTTAATATAGATATCTAGATATCTGTAAAATTAAACTAACAAATGAAGTAGCAGAATTCACTTTCACCTTACAATAAACACACAAGTTTTTTTACAATAGCAATAATAAGAAATTCAAAGGATTCGGAATAGAACTTTTTATTAACAGAAATATTAAGAAAA
This sequence comes from Acaulospora colombiana, assembly GCA_910592055.1. NCBI lineage: Eukaryota > Fungi > Glomeromycota > Glomeromycetes > Diversisporales > Acaulosporaceae > Acaulospora > Acaulospora colombiana. The sequence goes on from CAJVPT010000471.1 coordinate 29,001, forward strand.
AGTTGAAATCTATTGAAAAAATAGAAGATTATATAATAGAAGTCAACCTTCTATTAACAAGATGCAAGCTTTGTATCTACCAAGTATATCGGCTATTAAAGAAAACTATTAGTAGATGGCTACAATAGTTTTTTCAAAACAAAATCCTAAACAAGCAGAAAAATTACTTTAAGTTATAATTATGGAAGATTTTAATGCAGTTATCAATCCAATAGCAAATCAGCCACTCTCTAATAAAATAATATCTAGATATAGAAAAGCTAAAATAAGTCTCTTCAATTTTCTAGAAGACTAGAGCTATATAAATACCTAGAACTCTTAGGAAAAAGAAAACACTACCTTCACATGAGTGAATAATTCATTATATAATAGAATTGACTATATCTGGATATTACCAAAAATTAGTTTAAACAATATATATAAATTCAAAAATATCTTTATAGAAACATTATTAAATGTAATCATATTTTATTATTGTCAAGAATGACAACAAACAATCTGTTCAAGAATTAAGTACAAGAGCAATGTAGAATAAAAGAAAAAAAATACCTAATCCAGTGAATTTTATAACAGAACAATGAAAGAAATTTAAATTTTGAATAGAAAACAAATTTTTAAAACTGATTCACAACCTCTCTGATCAAGAATAGAGA
>CAJVPT010000472.1:0-29639 GCA_910592055.1 Acaulospora colombiana
TACCTTGCAATACTCAATCTTTCATGCCAGACTTTCAGGTTTTTGGATTCTAGACCATTACACATAAATCGCATCACCCATGTGACCCATAACAATACTAACAAATAATTTAATAATAAACAATCTATATTCACAAATATCTTATATCTTCTGAAAGAAATTAAATAGAAGATTTAAAAAATTAAAGAATATATTATTGATTTAGACAAGTGAGTATACAACTTAGAAACTACAAAGAACAATAGCTCTGATGAAATGAAAACAAAAAATAAAACTAAAATACCTAATACAACAGATAATACTCAATAATCAAGTCAGCAAAGTGAACAATTAACATTCAATTACAATAATACAAAATTTATATATCAATTAGCAAAATAAATATAAACATAAAAAAAGCACCCAATGCCATCTCAGAACTCATTTTAAATGAAATCAATAGTCAATTAAATAAATAATGAAAAGCTTATAAAGTATAATATCAATATTTCAACAATAATTATTAAATAAAAATCAATAATCAAATCTCTTAGATTCAATAATTTAATCTCAAATACAAACTAAATAGAAGCAAATTAAAACAATAACAACAATAATAACAATAATGATAACCATCCATCTATAGAGAAAAACCTCAATACACATCAACCAATCTGGAAGCTTACAACTATCAATATATAAGAATTAGTAGATACACAAAAGAGAAATATAAGATTTAACCTACAGTATATGACCAAGAGCAATGAGATATTGTAGTAATAACAGAAACAAATAAATCATATCAATATTCTAAACATTGAAAACATTCAAATTATCAAATAATCAGATCCTACAAAGAGGCATAAATTTTATAATATGGTCTAAATGTAATAATAAAAAGAGATATCACACAAATAATATATAAATACAAAATCTTCAATAGTAGACTAATAACTATAAACCTTGTATTTTCAGGAAAAAAAAAACTAAGAATAATTGATATTTACTTTTTTGCACAAGATTTATTTAAAGAGAAGAAACATATTATATATATACTCAAATAATAAATCAATAAGACAATATTACAAAACTGATATATCTTAGTTATATGAAACTTGAATAGTATATTGAATCTTAGTATAGATAAACTTAGTAACAAAAAATAATAACAATCTGTAATCCATCAGGAAAGTAAATTAAAATTCTTATAAATAATAGATTTATGAGTATATATTACTCATAAAAAAGAGTATATACTTGGCAGGAAAAGGAAATAGCAGCAGATATTATCAAATATGAATCAATATCAAGGCAATATAACAAATATATAAAGCTAACATTATAGATATACTCAACCTTCTTATTAATAGTAACCATAAATTAATGATTACAAAATTGAAAGTATAGAAATTAAATATATCAAAACTTACACTTATATATAAATTTAATACTAGATATAACTAATCTCTTACAGATGACAAGCAATGAGAAAAATTTATCCTATAAATAATAATATTAGAAGTTGAAAGAGTTTTTATCTGAATTCTTAATGAAGTGACAAATTACTTTCAAAGTTGCATTTAAAGTAGTAATTACAAATATAAGTGACTAGTTAAAGTTTTTAGCTTTAGTGATTTATATTATATATATAGTTTATAATTGTTTAATAAAGTATATATAACTAACTTAATAGAGGGTTTTAAAAAAAAAACATAAATAAGGAGATACTTATCCTTGGTCAAGTTAATCACTATATCTCTGCCTTTCCTAAGTATTTTTTACAGGAGATATTTTCTTATTTATTATTAGTTATAAGAATTATTAGTTATTTGGGTTATGCAAGGCACTATAGATTGGTTAGTTTAGTCCATAACATTACCAAAAAGTACCAATATTGAAAAAAATGCTTTTATTAAATAAAAAAAAAACTAAATACTTCTTTGCTTTACTTACAATTTTTTTGATTACTCTAAGACAATTTCACAATATTAATATAAAAAACAATACTGAGATTAAGAGCAACATATCAATTTTATTCAAAACACTTTTCTTTTATTATCTCAGAATTATATCCAGCTAAAAAAAACTTAAGCACTTTATACCATATAACATGGAGACAAATAATTGAATTTTATATCAAAATATGTAAAACTGTCACAAATTATATCATAAAGTATAAATAAGATAGAGCCATATTTCAAAGAACAATAAGTTATTAAGCTTTCTTAGAAAGTAACAAAAAAGTTATAACAACAGCATTCTGAATAGACCAGTACATCATATCTATCTAAATAAGATTATTTGGCAAGATAAAAAATACAAATTATTATAGAACTAAACAAGATTAAAAAACAGTTAGACAACACTTTCTCAATAGGACACTATTCAGAAATATAACATCATAGCATATTATCCATAATAATAATAAAAATATGAAGCCAAACTTTCTATCAAGAGAAACTAGTACTCAAATATTCTTTGCAGAATTACACCTGAGAAATTAGTAACATTGATCAGAAGCCAAAGCAATAAATCAGTACCAGGCAAAAATTAAATTCTATATTATGCTATAAATATTTAAAGAAAAAAACTATAAAAGAATTAAAAAATTTTTTAATAATACTCTATAACAAGAAATAATTCCAGAGAGTGAAGCAAAGAGATTATATATCCAATAATCAAATTCAAAAATTGGAAAAATAATCTTGATATTACTAGACCAATCACTCTCTTAGATGTTAGAAGAAAAATCTTTACTAAGATCATACTGACCATCTAGCTAGAGTTTTTAAGGACTATTAAATACTATCAGACTTAAAATAGGTGATGGTGTCAGGAAATAGTACATAAGATCCTATACACTGTATATTTTAAGTAGTATTATAGAACATATTAAAGAAATAAACCGAGAAACTTGAATTCTTAGTTAAGATATGTTTAAAGCTTACAATTTAGTAAACATTATAATACTCAAAAAGGTACTTCAGTGGCTAAAAATTCCTAAGAAAATTATTAGGATCCTAAATAGTATCTTTCAAAATAAATAAAACATAATTCTAATATACTATGATTCAATTGATCTATGGTTAATAGGAGATAGGATAAATCAAGATGACACTATATCCCCTCTACTATGGTAAATCTTCTATAACCTTCTTCTCATAATGATTAATAATAAACATAAAATATACTTATTATCAGGCAAGACCTATAAGCACTTAGACCAAAGATAGTTCTTAAAATCTATAAAATTATAGTTAATACATACTTGAAGAACACAACTTGAATTGTAATCAACAAAGCAACACTTCAAAGTATTATAAATACTACCAAACAATTCTTTTACATCTATGATATTAAAATAAATCCATAGAAATTTTAGCTTTTAGTAATCAATAGTAAAGAAAATAATTACATATAAGGAGTATAGATGTATAATTAAAGAATTATAGGATATGAAAGAGATATTTTAGTCAAAATTCTTGATATATGATATAACAACCTGAAAAGAAAAGACAATAAAAAAGTTTTGATAAGCAAAAAATCTAGAAAACACAAACACTTCTAGGGCTGAAAAGAATTATTGATAAATAGATATAATATATAATCAATCATATTCTCATACCTAGCCTAGAGTATAATTGTAATAATATAGTTTTTATCAGAAATACCTACAACAAAAGGATAAACAAGCTAATGATTACCTTAAAACATAAGTTAGACTTAGCAAATATAGTTCTAACAGTATACTATATAATAAATTTAATTATAATATAATGTACCTATGAAATAGACAGTTTTTTCTTTATTTACAAACTGGATCTCACAAATTAACCAAAACAACATAATATGAAAAATAGCCAGAAAGAGATTACAGTCTCTATAAAATATATTTTGATTTATAAAATAATAATAGGTTAGCTACATATTTCTTTTATTACAAGAAAGAAATCTTACACATAATATTATATAGTTACTATGAATATATAGCTTCTCCTTCCAAAATATACTTAATAGAAAACTTATTATAATCATTAAAATAAATACTCCTATTGAGAAAATTATTAACAAAAGCTTTTATAATCAATACAAAAAAAGTCTTAAAAAGTACAATATTCTTTTCATTGATCAAATATTAAACAGTAGTAAAAAAAAAAATATTGTATTAGTATCAAGTAATTAGATTCAATCATTATACAATACAATAATATACTCCAATTTAATACCATATATTCAAAAATAAAATACAAGAATAGATCATTAACAATCAATCTCAACAACCTTTAATTAATCCATTTCTATAATGCAACAAATTCACAAATCAAAACACAGCTTATTTATACTGAATTAATGCAAAACTCAATGATTAGATAGTTCTTGATAGAAAACAAAAAAGGTGGAATAACTAGCTAAAAAAATACAGGTGTTATAATAAAATTAACAACCAATCTTCCCTAGCTAAATATATGAGCTGTGATATTAACAACTATAGTCAAAACAATTATCTATGCATCCTTTTAGCAAGTTATCAAAACTCAATAAACATCTCAATTCACCACAAGAAGGTAACTACTAAAGATACAGTCAATATAGAGAGTAGCTCATTTATATACAGAGTATTTTTAGATTCTGTTTGCACTACACTCAATATATTATACCCTTTTAATACAATATTAATCAAAAATTTAAATAAAAGTCATTATTTTAATAATACAAAACCTAGTCATTTTTCTTAAAAAACTTATTATTACAAAATACTATATACTAAAGAAACTATCTGAACTAGTTATTAAAATATCAGACAATATGATCTTTGATATACTGTATATAAAGATAGCTTTCTCAAAAAGTACAATTACAAATGACTTATTTGTATTGGTATAATAAAATATTATAAGTAAGAAAAAAGAATTTACTTTTTAGAGACAAATAACTCAACACATATTTTCCATCAGAGCAAAGATAATGGCAATACTAATTGCTTTAAGCATTTTATCAAGTTTAAATAATACTAACATATTCATAAACAGCAATATTGCCATAAATAGTATTAATAATATTATACAAGCATCTTCAAATAAAGCTCTTAGGAAACAAAAGAACTTTAATAATATACAACAAATACAAGACATATGTAAAAGAAAGAGCATTAATTTAAAGTTAAACAAGGTCAAGATATACAGTACTTAGAAATTGAATACAATAAAGTTTACAAGTATAAATTAAATATATAACATAACTTCAAATAATAGACTAATATTGTCATAGGCTAACCTAGTGAGTCTGTCACTAATCCATAGTATTTTGCATAACCCAGACTTCTTATGAATACTCACAAATGACACAAAGAAGAGAATGCCTTCTATAAAAAATACTTAGAGAAGACAGAGATGTGGTGATTGACTTGGCCAAAGGTAAGTGTCTCTTTATTATATTCTGTTTTTTTTGTATATCACTAACTCTTATTTCTCTTTTCAATGAGATCTGTTTTTCTAACACATTCAGCTCTACCTTTTTGGCATACATTGGTAAGCTATTTATAATTTTCTAACTAACAATAGGCTATCTACTTTATAATCGGCTATACTAACTCTAAACTTTGCTAAACTTTTCATACTTTTTCAGATACACATAGTTCTCTTATAAGTATCTGAGCCTTATATATAGTTTCTTACCTTGTGACACTCAATCTTTCATGCCAGACTTTCAGGTTTTTGAATTCTAGATCATTATGCATAAATTGCATTACCCATATGAACCATAATATTTTATATAAATATAACAATAAATTGACAACTCACTTTTATTTTTCAGTGGAATCAATAGGCTATAAATATTTCTATCAAAGACAATAACCTAATATATTATAGATGCAGTCTATCTTGCAAAATGGAAGCTCCTAAATTATATCAAATTTAACTTGGATAATTATATTATAAAAGAAATTCACTGATTCTTAATAGCAAATAACCTATAATTAACAAAAATAAACAACTAATTCACTAGCTGACAATATCAATAGCAAAGAAGATTTAAACTATAATTCTGGAATAAAGAACAACTCACAAAAGTGAAACTATAATATAAACTTTCAAACTATATGCAAATAAAAAATATATAAATATGGTTAAAAAGAATCTGATATATACTCATTTATTTATTAGATATTTAGATATACAATAAGCAATTTCATTATTAATACCATAATTTTTTTTTAATAGGTGGTTTGCACCTTATTTATTAGATATTATTATGAGTATATACAAATTTATTTTATATAAATTTAACTTTCTACCTACCTAATTAAACTCACTAAGAATAGTTCTACCATGTGGCTTATTGCCAAGTACTGATATATACTTGACTAATCTGTCAAGGCTCTACCTGTTCCATAAAAATTTGTTTTGAAAGAATATATTGTGTTCCAGTTGATCCAAAGTTAACTGGAGTGTTTTATGATTTCGATGATTCCTAGTGTTATAGATCATGTGTGTGATGCGATTTACACATAATGGTCTAGAATTCAAAAACCTAAAAGTCTGGCATGAAAGATTGAGTGTCGCAAGGTAAGAAACTATAGATAAGGCTCAGGTACTGATAAGGAAACTGTGTATATCTGAAAAGTATAAAAAGTTTAGCAAAGCTTAGGGTTAATATAGCTGATTATAAAGTAGATAGCCATTGTTAGATAGAAAAGTATAAATAGTTTACCAATGTATGCCGAAAAGGCAGAGCTGAATGTGTTAGGAAAAACAGCCCTCATTGAAAATAGAGATAAGAGTTAGTGATATACCAAAGAAACCGAACACAATAAAGAGATACTTACCTTTGGCCAAGCCAATCACCATGCCTCTGTCCTTCCTAAGTGTTCTTTATAGAAGGCATTCTCTTCTTTGTATCATTTGTGAGTATTCTTGAGAAGTCTGGGTTGCGTGAGGTACTACAGATTAGCGACGGACTCACCGGGATAGCCCATAACACTGGGATATATGATTTGTGCATAGTAATTCTTCCATCTAGTGTTTTCCATTTTTTTTTCTTCTATCTAGTGTTTTCCATTTTTTTTTATCTTTTTTGATTATGTTTTGATTTGTTTTCCATTGTGAAAAGAGCTGGCACCTCAGTTGCCATATGTTTTAAAGGATGGTCAAGAATCTATCAATGATATTTTTGAGGATTTCTTTTGATTTTCTGCTATTGTATATTCCTTTATTATCTTTAAAAGATCTTTTGTTAATGCCTCCCCTTGCAATATAATTTTTTTCTTTAGAAGTCAATTCACTTTCCATTTTTTTTAATTTGTTGTTTAGTATTTTTTGTAGAATTTGTTGTTTTCTACTACCAATCTCATTGATTATTTCAAGTAGTGTTTTGAAGATGTTTATACCATTGTCTTTACATATCATTGCATGGGTGTTGGTTTAGATGTGTTAACAGTTAATACAGAGGTTATCTTTATATATTGTTGCTACTCTTTTGTGTAGCTTATATTTGGTTGGCAGTTCTAAGTTCCATAATCTTAGTCTGAAGGATCTAGTGTTATAATCAAGTTTATTAGTTGCATCCATTGTTATTTGAGATGGGGGTTTCATAATCATTGATTCCACCCATGCTATGCTTTATAGTGTATTGCTATTTATTGAGGTTAGGTTGTGGTCTAGCATTCTTCAACTGAAGATGTGCCTTGCTTTGATAAGGTTCCTTGCAGTTTCTAATATTGTATTGTCTAATACTTATCCATTTCACTCTTGGATCCATAGGTTCTGGCTATCTTTGATGAGGGTAAAATTAATTTCTGAGGCTTTGCCTGTAATAGTTGCTTTCTTGATAAGCATGTCTGCTTTGTTATTGTCTAAATTATTGTTGTGTACTTCAATTTTTCTTCATGTTATATTGAGTCTTTGCTTTTTAGTGATGTGGTTGATTATATTAATTAGAGTACTATTTTTTAGTGTTCTAATAGCAGTTGAGTTTCCTTGGACTTTGAAAATGGCATCGAATGCTACTTGATTATCACTGCAGATTGTAATGCTATTGTTTACTGAAGCTATTATTAAGAATAATGTGATAGCAACTAATTCAGCTCTTATGAAGGAAGGGTAGGTATATATTTTTCCTTTGAAGTTGATTTCTGGAGTTTGGGTTATATGCTATCTGAAACCCATTCTGTGGTCTGTATCCAAGGAGCTATCAATATATACTATAATGTTTTTGAGTTTGTGAATTGTTTGTCAAATGGTGATCAGTTTGGGTAAGTGTACTTTCTATTGTATTCATAAATTTTTTATGAGTCTTTTGTTATGTGTTATAGGATTATTATCAATGGTAGGAGGTGGTAGGAGTTTATAATTGACTAGTTTGTCTAGGAAAAGTTTATTTAGACTGTTGTGTGAGATTCTGCTGCATTAATTAAGGTTATTACTAGATATATCTCTGGAGCTAGTTCTGCTTTTATGTATTGGGATACAGATGAGGTTGCTTTTTTCCTTGAAAAAGATACATTCCTCTTGTTTTCCAGTTGTGTTTAGAATATATCCTTGGCATTCTTGAAGAGGTGAGTTATTGTTAATATATATATAGTACTGTAATTTGACAGTATTATTAGTGATAGCTTTTTTCCTACAGATGATGTTTTCATCTATTTATATTATGATGGTGCATTTAATCTTCTGGTTTGGTTTTCTATAGCTAGTCTGTGGATTTGTTTCATATTATTGTTGCTTATGCATCTATTCTGTATTAACATGACCATCTCTTGATTTTGTTGTAGCTTTTGAAACCATGTTGATTTCTTCCTGTTGGGTTTTTTGTTGGGAGTTGTATTCTCCACCCAGGCAGCCAGATGTGATCCTGTGTAGTTGGTAATTTAATTGATAAAGAGAATTTAGTTGTTTGCTAACTGTTTTCAATGTTTATTGTATCAGCCTGGATCTGTTACTTATCTATTATTGTGTCCATCTTTTTAATCACCTGAAGATTGAAGTTAGTACTTGTGAATTTATTTTGTCTAATAAGATAGATTAGATCGTTTGTAAAATCATGACCCAGTGATATAAAGATGTTTGTAAAATAGATGTTTGTAGTGTTTTGATAGACTATCATCTATTTTGGAGTTCTTGTAGATGCATAGTTGTGATCTTTTCTATTATATTCTATCTGTTGACTCTTTTGTGCCAGTTGTTTGCATATAGTATGAGTTGTCTGTCCTAAAGATGGATAAATACATATTCCATTGAATTGAAGAGTATGGAGTTAAGTGCAGATTGGGCTAATAGAGTTTATATTGGTAGGTTGTGTTGAAGATATTTATTATCTTATCACAGTTGGGCTTTATAAGGATTATATTTGAAAACAGATATATAATTATTGATGTTCAGACTTAATTATGAAGGTATTATATTTGTTTGATAGTCGTTGTTTTCCATTTGATTGTGTTAGCATATTTGATTGTCTTGTCTTTGATTAGTTATTATTGAAAATCTTTGGTTCCCCTGCCTTCGAGATAAATACCTAGGATTCTGCTACTTGATTTAATTTTATTATGTGTATAGATTGGTTTTGAATTTGAACTGTGTTGTTTAAGTTTGGGTTGATATTGAGTACTATAAGTTTTGATTTTGTGATATTGATATTGATGGCATTGATTCTATAAAAGTCTGAACAGATATCATATATCTCTTAAAGATTAATACTGTTTTCTATGAATAGTGTTGTATCATCTATGAAGGCAATATATAAGTTATTTTGTATTTATATGGTATGTGGTATTGTTGAATCTAATCATTGTTTTGGTGTTAGTGTATATTTTCTGATTTGTTCAGAGATGTGTGTAATAAATGGGTCGTAGAAGATTTTTCATAAGAAGGGTGATATTGAGCCTTCTTAATCAATACAATCTTCTACCATATATTGAAATGAGAGTTCAAAAGGTGTAAGTACATGATTTTGTCAGTTGTCGCAAATGTTTGTAATTATTTGAATAATTTTATTTGAGTATTTGATTCTTTTAAGGGCTTCTTTAAGTCTAGAGATATTTATGGAGTCAAATACTTTGTCCATATTCAAACTTATGATCCAAACTTGTTTATGGATTTGCCTTGCATCATCTTGAATTGCTCAAAGGATATGTATGGGTTCTTGTGTGCTAGATCCTAGTAGTGCTGCCCAGTTATGTGTAGAGATGATCTAATGTGATTGGAGTATTTTGGTTAGTCTATTGGTTAGGATTTTTATGAAGACTTTTCTAGTTGTTTTAAGTAATATGATTAGTCTTGTGATATTGATATTATTTTTCCAGGTCCTTAGCTTGGGGATTGGATAGATAATGCCTCTTTTCCATTCCTTTGGGACTCTTCCTTGTTTGAGAATGTCATTGAAGAGATCTGCAATAAAGGTGAGTAATTCACTTGAAAGTTTTTTAAGTGCTATGTATGAGATGCCTATAGGATCAGGTGCTAATTTTGAGAAGCAGTATTTGATAGTGTCTTGTGTTTCTCTTATTGTATGAGTGCTGTTATACTATTGTACTATTTTTTGTTTATGTGCGTAAGTGATATATATATCTTCTTACATCTTGTGTCTTTGATTTCAATAGTGTTACATTTACTTGTCCATTTTTTGAAATGTGTACTGATCAGTATTTTGATCTTTTCTGGATATGTGGTGATTATCTCTTTTGAATTACTTGAAATAATTTTGTTAAGCAAGATATATTTTTTGGAATTATCTGAAGGTTTTTGATCATTTGTTTTTTGTTGGTATTGAAGTATGTTTGTCTTCTGAAAAGTCTTTTATTTTTTATTATTATTATTTTTTTTTTAAAGTCATTATTGATGAAGTTTATTAAAATTAATATTAGACAGTACATATGATTACATGAGCAATTCGTGTAACTAATTTTAGTGCTATCTAACCTTCATATCTATAAACCCAACTTAATTTTATCTGCATAGTACTATTATATCAGTACACCTTGCTCTGCCCAGGCAGTGATGTTCGTGGGGATCCAACACAGACTTGTATTATTTCTTATTGAAGGGCTGGGGTTTTGTTACCATTGTGGGGTATTGAAACTTGTTTGTGTTCTGATGCAAACATCTTATCGTATTTAAACTGCTAGAGTTACCAATTATAATCCAAACCTATGATTTAATGTGAGATTCTATCAGTTGAATGGTGCATCACGTTTGATTTTCATCTTTTATTTAACTATTTTTAACTACTCTTCAAATATGGTCTTTCAAGAGTTTCTCTTGGTTACTTTATAGCAGATTGCTTCTCCCATTGGATTGGTTACCTTGGTGATTGTTTCCAAATTTCTTCTCCCAGGGTCTACCCCTGCATTTTCTTATTGTGAGTCTTGATTCAACATCACTTAACCTTGGTTGGGTATATCATCCTTTTGTGGTAGCCGTTAGCGATTGACAACACATGTCTTCCAGTATGTGTCTGACCCATTATGCTTTCGACTGGTGCAAGTGACCGAAGTCTTCCAGATATTATACAAGTGAGTTTTTTGAGAAGAGGTAAATATCGGCATCTAGATCATCAGACTGAACCAATCAGTTTCTTTCTTCAGTCTTTATATATTCTGATCAGCATGATATTGATATTGTAGTTAGGTGCTAAAACTGGCCGTAATCTGTATGATTTGATTTTTGTAACACTATGGATAGACGGTGATTTCTGATAGGTCGTTGTATACAAGATTGCATATGACTTTAAACATGCATCTTGTATAATGTGACCTATATTGTGAAAACTGTTCATGAGTGGGATTGAACCAGTATTTCACGGATGGTGATCTAGGAGTGCACCCACTGCACTATTGACCCACAGGTCTAAAAGTCTTTTATTGATTATATCAATTTGTTGGTTTTTATAGTTCTTGTTAAAGATTTGTTTGTGAGTAGTTCTCATTGTTTTGAGATCTTGGATCCATTGGAGAATATTTGTTTGGTTGAGAGATCTTGTAATTGAATTAATTATAATATTATGTTGAGTATAGAGCTTCTCAAGAATGGTATCTATTTTTGTTTCGATGGTATTTGTAAAAGAGTCATTATCTATTAGTTGTTGGCTCAGAGAGTGGAGTTTAAAAAGTTTTCATAGTATATATATCAATGGTTTGGGAGGTTTTGAGTATGTTTTGACTCTTTATGTCTTTTTATATGAAGTGTTGCACTTTGGAGGATTGCATCTTTTAGCAGATTTCATTTTCTTTCTATGGTATTTTTTGTTGCAGTTGGGATTGATCAAAATAATTGTAGTCTTGAGTATATGCATTTATCGAAATCCTTCCATTTATTCAATAATGTATCTTCCTATTTGAATCTGCTATTGGATTGTACTCTGATTCTGTTGACTTGAGAGGAATCTAGGTTTCAATGTTGAAGATTGCAGGAAGTCACTTTATAGTCTGTCTCCAAGAGTTCTTTATTGAGTACTTGGATACTTGCATTGATTAGAAGCTATAGTGGTGATGTTAAGATCCAAATTTGATCAATTCTACTAGTATTCCCTCAGAATTGCTCCAGGTGTGTTGGGTGCTATAGGGATATAAGTCTCTGAAGATGTCTATGAACTGATTGTTTGTGAGCCATTGAATTAATTTATTAGTTGATGAATATTGATTTCTTTTGGAGGTGTTGGAATTTGGCATATCAATACTGGGATTGGAGATAGAGTTGAAGTCTTCTAGAATTATAATATGGCTGTTTACAATTTTTGCATCATTGATAAGTTTGAAAGTTTCTTAGATATACTCTTTGTTGTCTTTATGTAATTGGGAGGGTAGGTAAATAGCAATTATTTTGAGTTTGCATTTGAACCTGAATAGGAGATCTACTGTAATTATTCTATTCTTCCATATTTGTTTTTTGAGGATGTATTTTGCAAGGTTTTTTTCTATAAGCAGTGCAATACCAAATCCTTTGGTTTGATTGCTTTTGTTATTTCATATGGTTGGATAGTTGTTGAGTTGGATAAAGGTGCTTTCTTTACTATTGATATTTGTTTCTATAAGAGTGAGAATGGTTGGCTTGTATTTGTTGATCCATTCTGTCCATAATTGTAGTTTGTCTAGATTTGATTTAAGGCTTCTAACATTTGTTGTGAGGATTTTCCAGTTGTGTTCTAAGATTAAATGATTTGAATTATAATTGGATTATTGTCTATATAGAGTATATGTAGTATTTGTTAATTTGATGAATTCTAGAGTTGATGTATTGTCATTTTTGATGAATGTAATATTTGTAGTTAAGTATATAGATGTCCCTAGGGTTTTATTCAAAGAAAGGTCATTGAGAGTTGTGGTTGTGTTGTATAATTTATTTTCAATTCTTTTTGATTACCATTACTTTGTATTGTGCCCATTTTTAATCTTGGAATAATAGGTGTATTATGGGTGTTTTGATAACTATATTGAAGGCTGTGACAATTTGATTCATGCTATTTTGCATATTATCCAATAATAAGAAGAGTTGTATTTGATGGTCTCTGATATCTTAAATACTAATGTCTGATTATTGGAGGGTTGATTGTAACTAAGGTTGAAGTGAGATACTGCCTATTGAGTGCTAGGTTTGTTACTGCCCATTATTTCATAGTATTCTTCATTATAGAGTTTCAAATTAGTGATGCATTCATTGATTTCTTTAAGTTGCACTCTCATTGTTTGGATTTTCTGACAGATTTCTCTGAGGAGTTCAGAGACTTCTGTAAATGATTGTGGACTTTTCTGTATGCTTGAGAAGTTGTTGCAGACTGCACTGATGTGGAATCCAGCTCTAGTATTTCTTTGAGATTTGGATTTATTGAAGTTGCATATTGTTGTTGTTTTTGCTAATTAGAATTTATTATAGAGAGTTTCAAATTTGGAGGCTTGTTTCTTGTTATAATTATTCCATTGTTGTCATTTGACTTTAATTGGACAGTTAATAGCTAGATGTGAGGTTGAGTTGCAAATTGCACATAGTTTAGCAGAGATTGGATCAAAGGAGAACTCAGTTTCCCTATGATATATTTGTATTATATTGCTTCGAAAAGATCTTCTTATGTATCAAAGCTGATAACTATAAATATTTTGAATCTATATATTGTTCCTGCAAGCCTTGGAATGTAACATGTGCATCCTTTATATTGCACAAGAATATGTTTGAGATCTCATACTGAGGTGTTTAGTAAGTTTAATGACAATTTATGTTTTTGTTTTATCTGTATGAGTAACTATTCTATACTGTTGATTCTGACTGAGTCTCCTTTGATGAGTATACTTTTGAGGTCCACTAGTTTGTCTTTAGTGATCTTGTCTATAAAGATAATAGTAGTGCATTGCCAAAGATTTGGATTTTCATAGTGATGCCCTGAACTTTTCTATATTTGATGAAGGCTTGCTTGACTTCAATAAATTTTGTATTCAGGAAAATGTCCCAAACTATAATTAAATTTTCTTTATTGATTATTTGACATCAAGTTTCTATGTATGATAGTTTTATATTGTCCATATCAGGTAGATTGATAGTGGTGACATGTTGAGTAGCTTGTAGATCACCAAAAATAGTGATGATATTCATCTCTTCGTTTTTTCCCTCACTATGTATATGGGAAGGTTGCTTTGTTTTTCCCTTTTCTTACTGTAAACCATGTAGTTTCTGAGTCTTCCTGGTTTTTTATGTCTATTTTCTTATCTGTATTATTTATTTTTGCCATTTTACTTCTTGAGATATTGGATTCTTCAGTTTGGATTGGTTGATTATCAGTTCCTTGTATGTCTTCTTGCTTTACTAGGTAACTTTATAAAGAAGATATGATTGCTTGACTGTTTGATTCTGCAGATTCAATAGTTGGATTGAGAGCTTCTTGATGTGTTATTGATTGAGATAGTTTAGTTTATTGTTTACTTGTTGTATGCTTAGTGTATTGGAACTTGTTGATTTCTAGATTGGGCTTCTTTATGTATAGTTAGATTCTTTATAGAGCATTGTCTTTATTTGTTCTTTTTTTGTACCTTATTGTATGTTCTGTCCTTGTTAAGATATTGGTTGTGGTCTTGAGATTTTTAATGAGAAAAGATATCTTTCCTTGATATTTTTTTAAAAATTTTTAAAAAAGGAAATTTTTAAAATTTGTGATGGTTATGGGAAAGAGCTTTTTTTTTATTATTAATACCATAATATACACAATCACTAAATTCAGTAAATATGACAAAATTAAAAAAATCCTTAGCTATATACAGTTTATATTGCATACTACAAATTATACCTAGAGATCATTATTTGTAGAGGTATTTTAAAAGAAATAACTAAAGTTATAAGTGAAGCAATTTTTAATCAAAATAAAAAAATATATACATTTAGAAATTCATATAAAAAATTACAAACTATTTATAAGAAATATGGCAAAACAGATATGAAGCCTTTTAAATCTGAAAGAAACAAAAAGACATTATAAAAGCTATAGAAAAACTTCATAAATATAGTTATATTTCCTTAGATTTATAAATAGAGAAAAAAGAAAAATATATAAAAAATCAATTTGTTAACCTAGTCAATTAACATATTCATAGAAGTATTTAATCAATTACAACCCCTTACTACTTATTAAAAATTTTATTTAGTATTAGTCTAGCCTTGACAGGTTAATTCTTCTTATGAGGTAGCAACAAGTTATAAGATAAATTTCTTCATATTAAGCTTTATTTGATAAATAAAAGTAGTTATAGCATAGCCATATGTAATTCTCTATTAAATTCAAATAAAGCAAGGCTGAGTCAACATTTTTTTAAAAATAATTTTGATATTATTTATATAATAATATATATATTGTTATGAGCTAACCCAGCAAGTTTGTTGCTAATCTATAGCACCTCGCATAATCTAGATGACTCACAAATACTCACAAATGACACAAAGAAGAGAGCACTTTCTATAAAGAATACTTAGGGAAGGCAGAGGTGTAATGATTAACTTAGTCGAAGGTAAGTGTCTCTTTATTGTATTCTGTTTCTTTGGTATATTACTAATTCTTATCTTTATTCTCAATGAGTGCTGTTTTCTAATATATTCAGCTCTGCCTTTTCAGTATACATTGATAAACTATTTATACTTTTCCAACTAATAATGGGCTATCTACTTTATAATTGGTTATACTAAACTTTTTATATTTTGTCAGATATATATAGTTCCCTCAGTATCTGAGTCTTATCTATAGTTTCTTACCTTGCGATACTCAATTTTTTATATCAGACTTTCAGGTTTTTGGATTCTAGGCCATTACACATAACTTGCATCACCCACATGACCCATGACAATATATGATAGATCATAAGTTTATTAATTAATTAAAAATATAAGTACATTTTTATTCAAGCAGTATGATATATACTATATCTAAACTATTATTCTAATCTAACTAACTCATAATAAGCATAAAAGTCTTTAAGTTTAGTCTTGAATACAATATTTTGCTCTACAGTATATTTGGGTAAAAATCCTTCTAGTTCACTGCATTATTATTAACAGATTGTTATTGCTATATATCTAATCAAGCTGTTGAAATATAGGAAACTACAAAAGGATGAATTGAAAAAAGTGAAGGAGAATATTCAAAAATATCTAGGTAGATAACAAGAAAATAAAAGAGTAAAAATTGAAAAAAAGATTTCCAGTTTCTTTCAAAGACCTGCTCTTAAGATCTTTTCTCAATAAAAATATTTGATTGAGATATTCTTTCTTCTTATGATTATTTAAGAAACCTATCTATTCTTGATCTTGATTTTTTTTGTGTACTGTCTGAGAAGATTTATTGTCAATAAAAGCCTTTATTTCTAGGACACATATGGTTTCAACCTTTTTTAAACAATGATTTTTTATCTATTTGTAAAGTGAAATGCTAATAATAGATCCCAGGTTTTTATATAATTCAATAAAAACTGAGTCATGTTGTTTCAGTATGATATCTTTCAATAGCCACACCTAGCTAAAAAAATTTTATTAATATATATTTTTCATTACCCAAAAGATCAAATTTCTTAACAATTCTTTTGCCTTGTAATAATAGAAGGGTTTTGAAAAGTAATATAGATTTTTATTGATTATAATATTTTTTAACAACTTCTAGAAAAATATATTTTGCCATAATCAAAGAATTAGTGCCTATTATGACTAGAGACTGTTCAGTCTTATTATTTAACCGGGATAAAAAGGAGACCTTAGTATTGGACTTTGCCTAACTAGGATGACAAGAGAGAAATATCTTAACTAGAACAAATATAGCTTTTTTACCACTTAGGAACTTGTTGCTTATATCTATTGGCCTTATAGAACTTGATCTGTAGGTTAAACCAATTGAAGAAATAGGTAGGACCAGAATACTAATTAACTCTTTTAATCACCAATAATATTATTAGAACATGTAGATATAACTAATAGAAGCTTGTTTATATTCTGTTATTAATATATTTCATATTAACTAATCAGATTTTAAGTGATATTGTGCTATCAAAAATTTAGAATCAAACTGAGGTAGATAAAATTCCTTAAGAAAACCATGAAAATTAGTAAACACTTTAAGAGAGTATAGGACAATATATGTGAAGGTGAATAATAAGCCTTCTCCTGCCAATAAAATTTTTATTTCTTGTCACTTCCAGCTCTGTAAGGTAACATTCTACTTGTCAATCCTTTTACTTCCTAAAATCTTCTTGTCCTTAGTAGAGGAAGTACATATTTGAATCTATTTAGGTTACTAGAAACTCAAATTTTTATTTAAAAAAAAAGGATTATAAACAAGTAAAAAAAGATAGTAAAGTTAAGTGAAAACCAGCTTCAAATTGTTTTAATAAAAATATAAAGACTTTATTAACAAGAAAGTATAAAACTTCTTGTAAATATCTTTTTTGCATATAGTCAAAGGATCAGCAAAAAAATTTTTTTCTATTAAGTTATTTATATAATAATATATTTTTTAAAAAATCATCTATTAGATTAGTTATATATACTTTATTAAATATTTGTAAACTGTATATATAAAATGAAGTGTCAAAGCTAATTATCTAATTAACTTACTTATCTTGGTTATACTACTTCTCTAATTACAACTTTGAAAGTGATTTATCACTCTATTAGTAGTTTAAATAAAGATTCTTCTAAATTCTAACATTATTACCTATAGATTACTACTGCATTTTACTCAAATCCAATCACTTCTTATCATATTTCATATCATTTGAAGGATTTTTTTCAACTTCTTTAATTCTTTTCTTTTTATATATGATTTTAAATAGATAGATTTTATATACTCTTGATCTTATTTTCTTGATCTTATAAATATATTGCTCTTTTTATTTTTTTCCATTTATAGATTTTTAATATTTGTTTCTACTCAATTACCTTTTTATACCTGACATTCTATATTTTTTTTTCAAAAATAATTATATACTTTCTTCTATATTTTTGTTATTTATCTTTTTGCCTCTTTTTCAATTTTCTTACTGTAATACTTCAAATTTTCTATTTTATAATTAAATCTTCATCTATTAGTTCTATATAGAAGCTGGATATATTTTAACTAGTTTTTGAGATTATTTTTATCAGATTACTATCTGTTTATCCATATTTTCTATTTTTATTATATTATTTGTCATTAAGTTTAACTCTTTTTCTTTAGATTTTTTTTTCTTATCTTTTAAGAGTTTTTTGAATTCTTTTAAGACTTCTATTCTTTTTTGCTATGCCTCATTTTGTTGAGTCTTATAAATTGAGCATTCTAGTAATTGTTCTATGTTTCTTCTTCCTAACTATATAGAATACATTTTACTTGCATATAAAAATCTTATCTTTTTATAGCTAGCTTAGTGTCAAAGGTTACATGAATGATGCAATTTATGTGTAATAGTCTAGAACCTAAAAACCCAAAGGTCTAGCATGAAAGATTGAGTATTGTGAGATAAGAAACTATGGATTGAGACTCATGTACTAATAAGGGAACTATATATATTTGATAAAGTATAGAAAGTTTAGCAAAGTTTAGGGTTAGCATAGCCTATTGTAAAGTAGATAGTTCATTGTTAATTAAGAAAGTATAAATAGCTTATCAGTATAGCCAAAAAGGCAGTGCTAAATGTGTTAGAAAATAGTCTTTATTGTAAATAGAAATAAGAGTTAGTATTATACAAAAGAAACAAAATGCAAATAAAAAGACACTTATCTTTGACTAAGTCAATCACCATATCTCTGTCTTTTCTAAGTTTTTTTTACAGGAGGCATTTTCTTCATTGTATCAGTTATGAGTATTATTAGTTATGTGGATTACATAAAATGCTACAAATTAGTAACAAACTTGTTGTATAAGTCCACAATATTAGTAATATTGATAGCTTATTATTGATCAACTTAACAAGAAAGCTTTATTATTTATATTTATATAATTTTTTTTAATCTGCAATCAGATCAGTATTACATATCTTTATTATATATATGCTAAATATTTATAAATTGTTGTGACTTTTACATATTAATTCACTCATTATCAAAAAACTAATTCTCTAAATACAATCTAGGAAATGATATTTCACTTTTTTACTAATTTGAATAACTTCTTTAATTAATAAAATCATTGACTAAAGTTATTGCTTTAGATTATTCTAAGTCCTGTCTGCAGTTAAAAATTAAAATATTTGATTCTATAATAAATCTAATTCTTAATTATTACTATATACTTATTTCCTTCTTATTTTTTTAATGACTTTCAGATTCATGTCTTCTAGAGATAATAGTAATGTTTCTTGTTTCTATTTGATTTATATATCAGATCTGTGCTTGTATTATTTATTTCTTTTATTTTTCTATAATCTTTGCTTCTTTTTTTCATTCTATAATTTTGACACTGTGACTATTTCAGATCTCTTTTTTAAAGTTTACTTGTATATTTTTTGATAGAAGTTGTTAATTATACTTTGTGTAGTTGCAAGTAAGATTTTGAGCTACTCTTTGAAATACTTTTTTAAAAAAGTGATCTTATCTTTTTTCATATATCCATAGATAGTATTGAAGAGGCTCCTGTCAGATTTTTGAATCTTTTTCAACCATTTGTCTATTTATTTACTTATTACAAGTCAGAATTCACCTTATATTTAATTATTTACTGATATATTTGTGAATTTTTTCATTTGTTTTCTGCTATATATCTTTCTTAGTTTCTCTAGTGGCTGGGTATTCAAGGAGATATCCTAATATCTTTTCTTGAAGTTTATTTACTAGACAAGTAGTTATAGTTAATGATGGGTCCCTAAAGTATTTAGCATATAAAATTTTGCAGATTATTTATGCCCCTTTTTGAGAAACAAAATTTATAACTCATCACTTTAATAGAGACAAAAGTCAAGAAATGCTATAAATCAATGATTTGAATAATAAAGAACAATTGTAAATAGTTTTTTTATAGTCATTATTTTAAAAATTTTAATGTTTTCTAGTGAGAGACTTTTGACTTTTGTCTCTGCCTCCCCCTTTAGGAACCCATCTTTAGTTATAGTATATACATCTGGTTTCTTTTTTTCAATATCTATAGAACTAGAAGTTTATTGTGGGTTATATTAGTTAGGAAGCTTTTATCTTTATTAGTCTTGAAAGAAATATTGAAAATATTGGTTGAATTGAATTAATCCCAAAAAGTTAACTACTCTATACCTTTGTTATTTTGAATCTAAAGATTCTATATTCTTTTCTGTGTTAGACAGTCTAGTCCAATTTTTTTTTATTAAATATTTTTATAAAATCTTTGATACTAATCTCTATTGACTATTATAAGAACCTTTTTTAATATCAGGTTATTGGATTTTTTCACGTGACATGTTTATTAAGTAAGTCTACTTGATTATTATTTTTGCACCTTCTCAAAAAGTCTACAAAGCTCAATATACCTTCCAGTTTACAATAACAAGGTAATTATTCATAATATATATAACATAGAAAAAAATATACTTAAATATAGAATGTTTTCAAACTTGGTCTATAATATATTGAATATACTATATCTTTTTAGTACAGAATTAATCAATAGCTTAAAAGATAATCATATTCTGATAATGCAAGATTACAAAAAAAATTTTTAAACAAACTTTTTAATATTAATGATAGTATAACAATTAAACTATTTAAGCTAGTTATTAATATTCAAGATAATATGATCTTTGAAATATATATCAATAGTTCTCTAAAAGAACACAATTACAAATAGCTTATAGGAATAGACTTTAGAATAATTACATATAAGAAGAAAGAATTTATATTTCAAAGACAAATAATATTATATTATCTTTAATCAGAATAAGATAATTATAACACCAATAATAATAAGCATTTTTACACAGTTTAGTTATGTGAAAATATATACTGATAGTAATGTTACTATAAATAGCATTAACAATATTTTAAATATCACTCTCAACAAAATACTTTAGAAACAAATCTTCTTTAATAAATTAAAAACATATATAAAATAAAGAATATAAAAATATAACTTAACAAAATAAATGCATACTCTGGGATAAAGCACAACAAATCATTATACAAATTGGTGAGTATTGATCCATTATATAGGATAATTTCAAACAGCAATTTAATAGCTACTCACTCTACAATTAACTTATAATTTACTCTTATTCCTCAATATTATCATTAAACTATGGATATTTCAATAAAAACAATAATCAAATACATTACAAAAGCAATTTATATAGTAAAATAGAGATCCCTAAACCATATTAAAAATAACTTTGATAATTTTGTAATTAAGAATATCTACTAGCCAGCAACTATAAATAATTTACAGGAAATAAAAATAAATAATTACTATATTAATTAGCTTGATTAACAATTGAAAAGATTTAGATTACAACTATAGAATAAAGAACAATCTACAAAAGCTAAACTATTTAACAAATTATTCAAATTATGCAATGATTATAAATATATTAAATGTAATTAAAAAATCCAATATACTGTATATTTATTTATTTGCAAAACATATTGATATGCAATAGGCAACTTTTTTATTGAGAATATAAAAAAACTAGTTACAAAATATAGTAATGCAATAAAACTAAAAATACTCTTATAAAGTATATAATTAATATGGCTCTAAACTATTAACAATATTCAGAAATCATAATTTGTGAAAATTTCCCAAAAGAAACAATCAAAATAATAGGAAAACCAATTCTAACTAAAACAAAAAGAAAGTATATCTTTCAAGTACTTATATGAAATATAATATGATAGATTTGAAAAAATTTCAAAACTAAAAAAATAATAAGACATTACTAGAGTTATAGAAAGGTGTTATAATATAATACTATTTTCCCAAACTCTTGATTAGAAAAAAGAAAAAAATATATAAAAGAACAATTTATTAGTATAGTTAATAAATACAATTATAATAGTATTCAATTAATCATAACTTCATATTATTTACTGAAAATTTTGTATAGTACTAGTATAATATTAATAAATTAGTTCTCTTAATATGTGGCAACAAGCTATGAGATAGGTTTTTCTTATTGAGATTTATTTGATAAATAAAAGTGTTATAGTATAATTATATATAATCTTCTACTAAATTTAAATAAACCAAGATTAAGTCAGTAAATTAAAAAATTATTATATTGTATATAAACTAATTTATAACATTATAATTTAATAAATTTATTAATGAAAACATTTAAAAGGGATTTTTATCTTTCCTTATAAAATAAATAAGATATAAATATTTCATTTACTTAAATTAGATATTTTATCAAAATAATAAAAAGGATTTGGCTTCAATTTTTTATAAATTGTATAATAATATCATAAATAGTATTTTTTGAAAATCAAAAATCTCTGCAATTATAGGAACCTTTACTCTATATTTGCAATGCAAATATTACATTCTCATTTAACAAGTTTTTGTTTTATTTTAAGCAAAAATAAAACAAAAAAATTATAAATACATTAATGAATTGTTGAAGTTTCAATAAAAATAAAAGAAAAAAAAATTAGAGTCAATATATATATTTATATTATAACAAGCTTTAAAAAAATTAACTATTACCATAAACCACTGCATACAATACTCCGGGTATTGATCAATTTACCCCATGATAAATTGATTAGTACTCGGGGAGGTATTCTACTAGAAGGGGGTAGTATAAATGGCAGAATATTTGGTGTTTTATTATCATCTGATGTATCTCTCTAGCTTAATATACCCGTGTATTAATCATTTATTGAGTAACAATTTTCTTGAATACTACCAGGTATTATTTAAGGGGAGGGTATTACTTTAGGGGGGGTATTATATGCAGTGATTTACAGTAGTATTAATCATATTGTAATAAAAATAGCCTCTAATACCATTGGATAGTTATTTTTAGTCATGATCTTCATTCTATTTTCATTTTTATCTATTTATTTATAATTATTTCTTTGATATTCTTTGATGTTCTTATTAGTACTTAATTAGCATAGATTACTTTATCAAATGTAACACATGATATAATTTACTATAGATTAGGCAGCCCAGGGGGCCTAGAAGGCCAGGAGATCCAGGAGGCTCAAGTGGCCCATTTTTACAAGTATATAAGCAGTCATATTTCATTCAAAAGTAGGATAAGTTTGTAGATAGCTTCACTTTATTTTAGAAGTTTAGAAATAACTTTACTTTTCTTTTAGAAGATTAGATATCTTTTTTTGATTTTAGGGCTAAAGGAACTATTCTAGTTTTCTTGATTTATTAATAAATTTGGTTTCTGAGTGAACCATATTTCTTGTGAATTACTGTGTGATACTGTTTAAAGGATTCTTGGTAAATCTATTCTTTGATACTTCTTTAATTATTATAAACCATTTCTTTGATTCTTTTTTGGGAATTATCCTTTTAAAAACAATTTCACTTGGACACACTGATCAAATATAAATTTGATTACAATATTCAATTTTAAAAATTTCTATAATTAATAGTAGGGAAGTATTGGCTTACCTATTAAAAGTATTTGATTATATATTGATTCTTGCAATTTTTAAAATTTAAATTTGATATTGATTTTATTTTTATTAAAAATTTTACCAAATAATTTTTAATAAAAATTATACTAATATATTCACAAAGGTTTGAATTTTATTAATACTTTGATATTTTTTGAATTTTTATTACTATCTTTTACAATTTAAATTCTTTTTTATATACTTTTTAATAAATTTTTTAAATTTTTAATACAATCAATTTCATTTTTTTTAAAAAAAAATACCCATTAATTTTGTATAATTTTTCAATAGAAATTATATTTATGAACCTTTTCTAAAATATTATATAAATACTCAATTGGATAAAAACTAAAGATTGTGTAGGCCAAGAAATATTTATTATCGAATTATTTTTTAACTATTTTTGCTTGATTAACTGATATATTATTATCTTTAAAACTATATTCTAAATATTATCTGATTTATTAATAAAAAGTAAAAGAGTATTTTTTAAAACTTCAATAATATTGATTCTATAATTTTATTAAAAATTTGAAAAAAGGTTCAATTCTATTTTGTAAAATACTTTATACTATTATATCTTAATTTCCTGATTTTATTGATGGAATTAAATAACTTATATTATATTTTTTCATACAAGTATTGTCAAACCCATAATATAAATTATTTTGAAATAATAAAAAACAAGATTTGTTATTTTAGATTATTGTATTTTATTCTAAATTTTATTTTTTTTTAGTATTATATCATTCTAATTTTTTTTTATAATTTTCTTTAGATACTAATAGATTTTTTCTCAGCTTAACTACAAAATTCTTTAACATGTAAAATATATTGAATAGTATATGAGCTTACTAAGATTGTTAATTATTAACTAAGATTTTCTAATATTTTATTCAAAGATTGTTATTGATCTTCTTTTACAATTTTATAAGATATCTAATGTCTCTTTTTGTCAATTTAGATGGTTTACCAGACCTATAAATGACAGTATTTATTAATTTGTTTTATACCTTTCAATAATATTATGAATAGTTATTTTTGGATAATTAAGAATATCTTTAATATTGCACTTACTGTGATCATCTATCTATAGGCCAATAATTTCACCATGCTCAAAATTGGTAAGTTCAGGAGTTTTTAGGCATTAATTTTTTTTATTTTTGAATAAAGAAAGTTTATAGCTATGTAGGAAAAAAATTTTTGATGTATTTTTATGCATTAGATTTAGAGTTATTCACGGATAAAGTTTGGTCCTTGGAGTAGTGATCTTCAAGTGGTCAGATACTTGAGTGTACATGTACTTTCTGTTGCATATTTAAAATAAACAAGGGAGACTTATTTGCATCGACTTAGCACTCCCAAACAAGAGATACTGCAGAATAATCGACACATACTCACCTACGAAGCCAGGTAGTGAAAGAAACAAAATACAAAAACAAATCATCTCTTGGATAAAGCAACACAATCACAAAAACTGGCATATCATACTAGGCGAGGACTTCAACTCATGCCCCTTACCAAAGATAGATAGAATTTTTAGTAACAGAAAGATAATCAAATACACTCCCGACCCCTTCTTTCAAAAATTAGAAGAACTCAGCTTATTTGATACTTTCTGATATCACAACCCTTATGATAAAGAATATACTTGGTCCAAGACATCCAATGCAACTCATGTGGCCAGCCGTATCGACATGATTTAGTGCAGCTCCAGACCCTCTTGGAACTTCATCGATTCATATATAGTAGACAACAATAGTATCAGCACAGACCACAGAATCCAGGTCACTTACATAGAAATATGGAGCTTGAGCTCCCCACAAAACACTTGCGCCATCCACACAATAACAAACGCTTTGCATGGCTAGCCACATCAGAGGAGCAATGGCTAGCTTTCACAAATGAATTAGACTTATCCAAAGACTTTTTTTCATCAGAATTATCACAAGACAATCCAGATATCGACCGGACATGGAATATCCTTCGTGACATAATCCTCAAAGCTGTAAACAAGCATATCCAAAAATTCAAGAAAAGACAAAAAAACCGTAGGAAGAGGCCAGTTACACATAAACCATTTCTCTTACTACAATTGAATGAATACTGAAGACAGCTGGTCCTCTATGAGAAAAAGTCAGACAAATACTGCTCAAGTAGAAGTGACACACTTTACAAAGCTATCTTCACCAAAATTCCATTGCCAATATGGATTCCCAATTACAACACCCGAGATATCATATCAGAAATAGACATGTTCATAAAGATCGAAAGACTGGTCATGAAGAAATCAATCAAAGAAAAAACCACAACTGATATAAAAAAGTGGAAGAACTCCGTAACACTTGGTTTAACTAAGACAAGAAACAAATGATTCGCTTGATACTCGGCCAACCCAAGAAAAGTATCGTCACTAGCAAATTGATCATTAATGCATCCACTGAAAAGTATCTCATCACTGATCCACTAGAAATCAAAAATGAAGTTCAGTCACATTTTAAAGAATGGACTAAACAGCGTCAACTGCATGAACACAAAGGAACTATATGGCAACAAGAATATGAACGCAAAGAGAACATTGATTTCAGCTGGTACAAGGAAGTTAACCTTCCGATAATATTTACTGAACTCACTGAATGCCTCAACAAAATTAGAAACAAATCTGCCTCTGGTCCTTCACAAATACCGTATATAGCATACAAACATGTGAGCAAGGAGTTCCTAGAACTCATCACAATCTTTTTTAATATACTCATCAACAAAAAAACAGTTTCGAAGGAATGGAAGAGGGGTACAATATATCCTATCCCTAAACCAAAGGAATGGCACAATAACATTAATATTACGTGACCCATAACCCTTCTAGAATTAATCAAGAAACTTTTTACAAAGATCCTCACAAAAAGGCTGGCAAAAGTCCTCACAAACAACCACATTTTATCTCCACATAACTGGGCTGCACTCCCCGGACATAGTACCAGAGAACCTATCACAATAATAAACCAAGTACTGGAAAATGCAAGAAATACATGAAAGCCCTGCTTTATGCTTTTCCAGGACATGAGCAAAGCCTATGATACAGTCAATATAGAAAGACTAACAATCTCAATGCATCGAATTAGGATTCTACTACAAACAATCAACTTAATCAAAAACTGTTTTCACAACTGACAGAATACTGTCATCACATACTTCAGTAATACAGACCCCTACTCTGTTAAAGAAGGTATCGACCAAGGTGATGCAATATCCCCCTTACTTTGGTGCATATACTATGACCCACTTATCTCTGTCATTAGCAATATGAAAAGATATCAGCTACAATATCACAAGCCCATACAAAGCAATCTCGCCCTCCCAGACATAAACATATCAATCACGGCATACATGGATGACACCACCTTTATCACTTAGGACAAAAAGGATCTTCTAGATATCATCAATATCAGCACCTCCTTTTATAGCTTAAATGACATCACAGTCAACCCACACAAATTAGAACTAATAATACTTAATGCACACCAAAACAATATTTATGTCAACAACTTCAAAATAACACCGGTCAACCCAATAACAACTATCAAAGTTCTAGGTGTATGGCACGAAGCCAAAGCTGGCAAGAAGCATCAACTAAACCTGATTATGTCCAAGACAACTTCCCTATGTAACACACTCGCCAGAAAACAAATTACAGATAAAATGCACCGATATATCACAAACCATGTAATTTTCCCCACTATAGAATATCTTTTACAAGATCTAGTCCTCTCACAAGGGAATGTACAAAGATTGATAAAAAAATCAGACATAGCTTTAGACAATGGGTCAGTCTGGCCCATACAACACCCAATACAATGATTCACCTAGATAATCAATACAGTATCATGGAAATACAAACCAGACAGCTACAAAAACATGCTAGCGACATACAACAAGTATTCTTCAACTCAAACATAGTCAGCGATGTCATACACAGTAGTATCCATGAATTCCAATAGCTCGCATGGCAAAAAAAAGACATCCTAAACACTTGCCCACATATTTTCAAAAACAAGGTCAATTTCCTGCAAGATTGCTTACAGAACATTCAGAGACATAATATGAACATCAACAGAGTCACAACGGAGTGCAACAATCCCCAGAATCTATATCCTATAGAAGATTTCGTCGAACATGACTGGTATACAAAGTATAGGGCAGCTCTTAGATTCCACCAGCTCTTTTGGATCGAACAGTTAATCAGCTCATACATGACTAAACAACTAAAATGGCAGCAGATCGGGACACTACACAATAAAATAATTAAGAAAAAAGAGCCAACCTGGTTTCCATATCTTCAACAACAAATAATGCTCTCCCTACAAAGCACATTCAATGCCCCATCCCTAAATCCACTAATCCAAATCAAGCCAACCAATGTAGAACAACCACAAAACTCTTGGTATATCACACAGTTTAAAAATCCACAAATCCTAGGCAAACGCATAAGCGAAAAACAAGACACAATCAAAATCAGACATTATACCATGACGAATGACTCTCCAGTAATTGCTGTTCAGGCTGTGACACCTCTAATATTATAGACAACAGAGACGAAATCTGCTGTATAGAAATACCGAAAGCTAGCACCTTTAGGGTCCCTGTAATTAATACCACAAAGTCACGCAGCTCATTAGACTCCACCTTAAAAAAAAGAATACAAATCTCACCCAGTAGCATTGATCAATTCCTCACAGAACCCAACCAAGTCTTTGACGATCTAGAAATTGACAGTACTCCATATAAATTACAAGATCTTTTCCAAGTTATTAATCTACAGTCCTCAATTAAATAAGAACTCATCAAAGTATATCGTAAAGTCAAAGATATCTACAGTCTCCACATTTATATAGATGGAGCCTACAGCTTCGAGAATAACCCCAACACATGTGGAATAGGCATAAACATTAGTGACAACCAAACAAGCATAGCTTCTATAGGACTACAACTGGAAGGACAACTGTCAGTATACAGAGCTGAGATTCTAGCTGCAATAATAGCCATAGCTATAAGTGGACCGAAAAGATCTCTCAAAATCGAAACTGACTCACTGTCCCTCATAGGAGAATACAATGCATACCTTGAAAATAACATAAAAAAAATCAAGAAACTAAGCTTATCAGCAATCTCAGTATAATAGCAGTACATTATCAGACCCCGATCATCTGGGTTAAAACAAATAAGCAGAATCACTCCACTACCCACCCGTTCCTCGAAGCCAATAGATTGGCAAAACATCACAATAACAACAAAGCAATCGATCCCCAAGACCAGTTAATGAATACTACCCTCAGCAACAGAATTCTTACCTTCCATTATAAAAACCAAACAGAAATCACCACAACCATCTGAAAGACCTTTAAGCATATAAGGTAGACACAGTTAACATACCAATGGATCACGCTAGACAGAAATAAAAATCTTACCAAACAACAGGTGGAAGACATAGACTGGAAAGAAACAAGTTAGAGGCTCCACCCATCAGCTATCAACCTCAACAAAACAGATTCATGGGATTGCTTACAAAGAAGCTTCACACTAAAACTATGGAACAAAGAGCTCCCTACAATGGATAAGCTCCACACTAGAAGACCAGAT
>CAJVPT010000473.1:0-29631 GCA_910592055.1 Acaulospora colombiana
ATACATTTATGAAAGAAAAAAAACACTATGACTCAGTATTCTATTACTAGAAACCCTGTGACTTGCTGCAGTCCACCATTGGTGAGTGCTAGTGTGTCAAGACTCCACTAGCACTAATATTGATAGAGAAGAAAAAATAAGAGAAATAGCTGTTTTTCAATGTTTTTTCTGTTATTATATTTGTTAATTCTATATACAGTTCCCCGAACCTGTCCTTTAGGTGTTTCTTAAGATCGATTTGGACCTGTTCTGGTTCTGGATCAGCCTCGAAACTTTGGATAGCCAGTGTAGTTGGTGAGTCTGGGCTTCATGTTGTAGTTCATTGTTTATCTGTTTTACTGTTGGCTCATTTTTTCTGGTGTTTAAGTTTTTTGCTTATGTTTTGATTTTTTTCCCATTCTATTGTGATATCACATCTGAGTTTCCAAGCTTCTTGTTTGGCTTGCCAAAACTTGTGTGTTGCTTCTCGAATTGCTTCCAGTGCTCTGAGTCTGTCTTTTGTGATGGTCTCTGCAATTTGTATCATGCTGTGTGTTATGACTCCCCTGACAATATCCTTCCATTCAATTTTGTGCCCTGTATTGATATTTTTCTTGTGTTTCTATATTATTTATGTTCTTTTCCATTTGTTTTGGATTGGTTCTGTCTGTTTGCCTTCAGCTCTTGTTACACTTTCCTCAGTCAAGGCCTGTATGAACTCTTCTTGAAGTCTTGTTGGTGTTGTGCCGCATTGAAAGATATGATCATTTGTTTCTCTGTGCTGTTTGCAAATTTTGCATTTATCATTGGGATAAATGTCAGACATCTTTCGTTTAGTTTATCCATGGTAGGTAGTTCTCCCATCCATGTTTTAATTCTGAATGATCAGTCCATGTGATCTCTTATATTAGTTGATGATACTGTAATCGCTGTTGGCATTAGGAGCTCCAAAGTCATGGGCTAATGAATTTTTCGGGATTTCTTCTGGTTCAGCCACTCCTGGTTTCTTTGTAGTATTCGCTATTTACTTGTCCATTTGTTTTTAAGAATTTGTCTCGTTAGGGGCTTGATTTCAATATCATATTGTTTTTGGTTCCATCTGGTGAGTATATTTGTTGATGTAGAAGTTTTTGTATTTATTGTTATGGTATGTTTGGGTTTGTCTGTTAGGTTTGTTGAGACCAACTGATCTGCCTTTTCATTGCCTAGGATGCCAGAGTGACTCTTGACTTTTGTCCAGGTGATTGAAAGTCTTTTCATTTCTGTCAGGTTCCTGATGGTACTGCTGAGGATTTGGTTTGGCTGATGTGTGTTCCTTTGATGTCTCCTCTGTGGTGGAGGCTTTCCTAATATGTTGATTACTGCCTGACTGTCTGTGAATATTGTGATTGTTTTGTTGACACTAATAGTACTTATTGCAGTCATGATGGCCATTAATTCTGCTCTTGTAGATGAGAGAGTGCCATATGTCTCTACTTAGAATTCTGCTAACTGTTTTCCCTCTTTGATGGTTATGATCCAGCCTAGTCCCATTCTGCTTTTCTCTGGGTGTCTGGTGAAAGAACCATCCGTGTATATCTGCAGGTCATTTAGTTCACTCAGGTCTTTGGCTATGACTGAGAGCTGATTCGTGAGTCTTGAACGTCCAATTAATCTGCTGTGTATTAGGTGTATCATTTCTGAGAGTGGATCCATATGGAGCTGTGGTGTTGTTCTTGAAATAATTGATTCTGTTTCTCTCTCCCGCAGTGCTTTCTTGATTCCCTTGGAGGTAGAGCACAGCCTATCTATCGTGTGCTGCTGTTCTGTTGGCTGGTTTTTCTGGGGGTCGGCTGATTTTGAGCTTTTATCTACTGTTACGTTTACCGTTCTTGCCCTTATTAGTTCTGTAATACATTGATATTGTTCCTTGTATTGGCTTCTCAATTGTTGGTTGTTTTTTTGGCATCCTTTGCATTTGAAGAGAGGAGATGTTGATGGTAGTGATATCATGTGGTTGGCTATGATTTTGTCTGAATCTGTCATTCTTCTTTTCTTGTAGATTTCGATTTTGCCATCTGATTCTATGACTATCCACTTGATTGTTGTCTGTGTTTGTAATGGGAGGACTGGGGTGTTGCTGCGAAAGCTGTTATTGGTGTCACTAGTAGGAGATTCAGCTATGTTTGTATAAGAGTTCTGGTTAGGATCTATACATGTGATTTGCCGTAAATCTTGAAACCATCCAGGAGTCCTGCCTTATCTTCCTTTCCTTGTCCTAAGTTGTTGCCATGTGAGGAATCTTGATAGGTCATCATTCATGAGCTGTTCCTTGAATAGGATTCCTCTTTTTCTCAGAGCTCATCTGTTTTGATCATACCATTTGCTTAAGGTGATGTCTTTAATAGCTATTTTCCCTCCACTGGGTGTGGTGCAGATTGTTGTATGGTTTGTCATCTCAAAGGTAATACCCTGAACTTTAAGCATGTTGAGAATATTGTTTGTGAGGTTCTGTCATTTTTTAATCCAGAATGGGTATTTGTTCTCTAGGATTGTTATATTTGACCAGTATTGATTCTGAAGTTGTTGCAATCTGATCCATGCTGTTTTACTATATGTATCTGATCTGTTAATTCTTTTTTTCTAGTTGTTTCCATGCAATATAACCTGTCTGTCCCACATATTGAAGAGTTTGTATCCAAAGTCTGCATAAATAATGGCATTAGGGGCTGTCCTGGGCAAATTGATTTTGTGTTTGAAGGTTTTAACTATCTTGCTGTTTAGTCAATTGCATTCCTGTTCGGATAGGGCCATGTCATTGAGGAGGTATTCAACTGCTGGATATAGTACATAATTGATTATGTATTGTGCCTGTTTATCGATGATTCTTTTCCATTTAATAAGGTTCATTGTGTTGTCAATTTTTTCTCAGATAAGTTGTTTTTGATGTTGTTTTTTCCCATCCTCTGAGATCCAGACTCCTAGGATGTGAGCTGTTTCATTTTTCTTCAAGAGTATAACCTTGGTTCCTACCAGTGTGACTCCTTGTATCCAGTCATCTTGGCTCGTGTTGATACAGATAAGTGATGACTTGTCTCCATTAGCCTGTATGTCATTGATGTAAAGGAATTCTGATACTGTATCCAGGATACTTTGCATACTGGATCTGTTTGGGGCATATCAGGTGGTGTCATTCATATATGCTGTTGCTATGATCATTTGTGATCTGGAGTGTTGGAATATTCTATTGTTATTGTCCCTTACAAGGTTGGAGCTCCATGTCACTTTCATTACATAACCCATCTTTTTGTCCGCTATTTCTTGTATCAGGGGATCATAGAAAATCCTCCACAAGAGTGAAGATATGGTGTCTTCTTGATCGATCCCATCTTGAATTTTATATTCTTCTGTATATCCATATGCTGTAATGACTCTATTATGTCTATCCGTTAGAGTGTCTTCTATAATATTGATGATTTTTCCTGGAAGTTTGATTCGCTTCAGTGTCAATATCATCATATCTTTGTTTATTGAATCGAAGGCCTTGCTTATATCTTGGCTAAAGATCCACGCCTCTTTCCCTGCTTCTCTAGCTTATTCCAGAAGATTATTCATTATGTGTATAGGTTGTTGTGTGCTACTACCTGGAAGTCCTGCCCAGTTGCTCCTTGATGTTATGTGATGTTGGTTAAGTGTTGCTGCTATTCTATTGTTGAGTATGGATATAAAAACTTTTCTTGTTGTTTCTAGAAGAGTAATCGGTCGTGTGATGTTAATGTCCCCTATCCAGTCTTTAGATTTGGGGATTGGATAAATTTCTCCTTGTTTTCACTCCTCTGGAACTTTACCTGTTTCTATGATCTGGTTGTAAATTGTTTCTAAGAGCTGAAGACCCTTGGGCCCTAGATTCCTTAATACGATATATGGTATTTTTGTGGGTCCTGATGCACTGTGTTTGTTTTTTGCTTGGATTACTTCTTTGATTTCTTGAGTATCAATCTTAGTTGTGTACTGATCGTACCATTCTGAATTGATGTGTTCAATTGGTGTGTATCTGTTGAGCCAGTTTGGATAAGTGTGCAGGTCTGCTGTCTCCCTATGTCGTGTCTATTCCTTGAAGTGATTCCTGACTTTGGTTTTGATTTCATTTGAATCTGTGATGATTGTGGTCTCATCTGTTCCAGTATGTTCAATCAGTCTGCTTGTGTCGATCTTCCTGTGGAGCCTATCTAGTATACTATCTATCATTTTTCTTGGTTGATCTTGTAGGAGTTTAAAATGCTTTTCTATTCTGTCATTGATCATTTTACTTTTCTCCCTTTTTATCGCTTGTTGAGCTATCTTGTTTTCTATCTTCCAAAGTTCCTGTAATTCCTTCAGCCAAAGATACTGTTGAGTGGAAATATTGGAGTTGTTGTGTCTGTTGATTGGTAAATTATCGATTCTTTCTCTATTTTTGTTTATAGCTTCTGTCATTCTTGCTAACTTTTTCTCTGTTGTGGTGTCTGGTGTATTGTTGTTTATGTATCTTTTATATGTTCTATAGGTTTTCCCTATTAAGAGTGTGAGCCTCATTTTGTCTCTGTATTTAGATGTGTGAATTGTCTTGATGTTTCTACTCTTCCTTCGTTTCTTGAGATGCCTTTTGCTGGCTTCCAGCAATGTGTTTTTGAAATGGTTCCAGAGCTCTTCCAGTGTATGAGGTTTGTGTGAAAGGAGCAGTGTGGCCTTTTTCTCTACTGCCTTTTTAAAGTTATTCCATTGTTTGTTGGATAAGTTCTCGTAGTCGATTTGCTTGATGTTATTATTTTTCCTGTTTGTGACTTTGTTCCAGTGTTGGTGTGGAATGCTAGTGGTGATTGTAACCATCTTGTGGTCCATAGTTATAATTGTTATCAGTGATGTGTGTGATGTGCTGAGGATGTATTGGGCCATTGATCTTGATACCCATATGTAGTTTAGTCTGCTACCATATGCACTTTTGCTTCTGATGTATGAGTAGCTTCTTGTATATGGGTTTAAGTGTCTGTATGTATCGATGAAGTCAAGGGCAATAAGTGTGTTAATTATCTCTCTATTATGTGTGCCTGGCTTCTTTTTGTTTGTGGTTCTGTCTAGTTCATTATTAGCTATTTCATTGAAGTCCCCCATTACCACTATAAAAAAGTTCTTGTTTATTGCTTCCTAAATGATTTGCTCCAGCCATTGAACCAGGTTGTGTTTGTTTCTTCTTTGTGTGGGATTGGAGGGGCTGTATATCACAATTATTCTATACTTGATTTTTGCCTTAAAGGCCATATCGATGTAGATATCCCTATCTTGCCAAGTTCCAGATTTATATATATATATTGCCCATTCTTTTTTTACAATTATTTTGACTCCTGTGCCTGTTTGATATTCTGTATCCCTCGTTGTTTATATTGCATATTTATTTTCTTCCTTTGTCCATCTGTGGTTGTGTGGTAGCCATGTTTCTGTAATTCCTATTATGTCATATTGTTCTTCTTTTGCAAAGGTTGTGAGTGCAATTTGTTTGTTCTCTTTATTGATGCCTCTAACATTTATTGTATTAATCTTCCATCTGTTGCTTGTGTTGTTGTTTGTGTTTAGGGTATTTGCTAGATTTGTTGATTCAGTTTGGTGTTGAAGTGTTATGCCGGGTATGTTGTCAGTTGATTTTTCTATCCCCTTTGGGTTTTTTCCTGATGATTGTTCTGTCACTTTATTGTGATAAGTTGGATCCTAATGAACTTGCCGGTTGTGAAAGTTTGAATAAGTTGATTGCTTCCTCCATCGTGGAGCTCATTTTGTTGAGTTGTTTTTTATATGCTTCTTGTGATGCTCTAATGTCCTGGATATTGAGGTTTGGAGTCATTTCTGTTGTTGTCTTGTCTGCTGAATTCTCTTCTAATTCTTCCATGAGTTCATTGACACTTTCTAGGTATCTGTTGGTGCACTCCTGTTCTAGGACACCTACTCTTTCATCTAGATCTCTAAGTGAAACTTTTATTTCCTGGATTTCATTTTGCAAGGAGAGGAGTAATTTGTAGAGGTCCCCTTCTGCATGATGGTTGTTGGTGTTGCCTCTATATTTGACTATGTTTGCATAACTTCTAGGATTGTTAAGGTGGTTGGGGCTCCTGAATCTATGATTTGATGTGATCATGGTTCTGGTTCTTGGTGGAGTTCTTGGGTTTTTGGATCGGTTAGTATACTGTCCGGATAGTGTGACTTCTGGTTTCTCTGGACATAGGGACCAGTTGTGTTCTGATAAGCTGCATGTGGGACATAGTCTGGTTTTGTGATTGACCTATTGTGTCTGTATTTCTCCGATCAGGGGTGCAGTTGTCTTTACTGCTTCAAGATCTTCTTGTGTCTCGAAAGTGAAGATGGCAAGTCTTTTGGCCTGGTTGTTATTATCTCGGGGGATGTAGCATGATTTTGCTTTCGTGCTGGTGATGATTACTACCAGATCTGAGGCTGCTATGTTGGAGGGTAGTTGAGTAAGTGTTGCACTGAAACACTCCCTTTCTTGTTTGATTTCATGTATTCTGTAGAAGTGGAATATTCTGCAAGAATGAAATCCATGTCCAATTGACCATTCCCGGCTGATTTCTACGTAGTCTGACATATTTGTAAAGGTAATGTTGGCTGATTGGAAAGGGCCTGCTCTTTGCATAGTTATGTAATCGATACTGATTTGGTTGTCGAAGAACTCTGCTAGATCTGTTTTGGTAAAATGTTGTGGGATGTCCCATACTCTGATGGTTCAGGACTTGCTCTCATGTGATCCTGGGTGAGTGATCCTTCTGAATTTGGCAAGTTCATTGTCTGTGATATTGATCTCACATGCCTTGTGTAAGTCTTCCTGATTATCAAAAATGGCAGCGATCTTTGGATAACCAGTTAGGTATTCATATCGCACATGTTTCAGGAAGTGTAGCTCTGCCATTTTTTGTTTGATAAATTTTATTTTCTCATCCTGTGATTGCCCTGGCACTAAGTCAGGATTGATGAGGGCTTTTCCTGGTCTCTTGGTCCATAGATATTCCATGTCTTTGAGTAGTTCTTGTGTGTTCCCTTGAAATTTTTTCTCATAACTAAAAGTTGCTTGTTCAGTAATGTTTAGGGAGGAATTCTGGGCCATTTGTATGGAAGAGTCAGGATTGCTGATTGTAGTAGTAGTAATGGAGATCAATAGTCTTGTTTGCTCCCTATCCCTTGCTGATTCTGTTATTTAAGTTGTTACTTCCATTTTCATCACACAGTCCAGTATGAAGGTCACTACCTTCTCCTTTCTTTTCTTCACCACTCTTTCTGGTGTCTTTTTTTTTGGTCGCTATTCTTGTGCTGAGTGGGGTGTGTCTAAGCTGAGTGGTGGGGGTTGTTGCCTTGGGTTTCATAATTCTTCCATTGTTTCTTGTCATTCTGTTTTCATTGTAATCCAGTGTTGTTAGTTTGCTGGCTCTTCTGGTTTCTCGTGAGGTGGCCATATTTTCCTCACTGTGGCTACTTGGTAGCTAGGATGAGTTGATTTTTGTATTATTGCCTTATAAGAAAATTTTTAACGGTTTGGAATTTTTCAGGAAAGAGTTTTTTTTTTATCATTTAGTACAAATATAAATATATATAATAACTAATACTAATAATGTTTTTGTTTTTTCTATAATATATAATGTCCTATAACTAATGATGGACCCTAAAGTATTTAGCATATAAAATTTCACAAATCACTTATATTCCTTTTTGAGGGACAAAATTCATAGCTCTTCACTTTAATAGAGATATAAATCAGGAAATGCTATAAATCAATAATTTGAATAATAGAAAACAATTTTAGATAGTTTTTAAATAGTTATTAATTTAAAAATTTAATCTTTTCTAGTGAAGGACATTTAATTTTTGTCTTTGTCTCCTCCTTTAGAAACCCATTTTTATCTATAACTATATAATTATGTTTGGTTCCCAAATTGGTCATTCATAATATCTTTTCAATTGATTGATATTCACTGCCCTTTTGAGTACCTTATCCTCCATATTCCTTAATTTGTATACTCCTAGTACAATGATGTTGTGAATATAACATAGTCCTATTCATTTTTTCCTAAATTTATCACCATGTACCTTTGTTTTTACTGATTCATATAATAAAACTTTGTCTCTTATATTGAAGTTTTGAACTTTGATTCACTGATCCTGATATTGTTTTTATTTGTCCTATGCTTTTTCAATATTTTGTTGTGCACTAAGCCTTAAATTACTAAGATCACTAGTAATAAATTTAATATATTACTGCAGTTGTTGATTCAATATGTTATTAGATTCCTGTTTGTTATATAGAAGATCAATAGATAATCTTGCTTTATGACCATAAAGTAGCCTGAATAGTAAATATTTAATAGTATGATTTTGAATAGAGCAGTAGACAAATAGTACTGTATCTAGAAAAGTATTCCATGTGTCACCATAATTACTAATATATTTGGTTAAAATGTTTTTGGTAATATATGATGGGTAATTAAGTCAATACATTCAACAGGTGAGTTGTCAGTTGCAATTATATCCTGGTATTGTTGTTTCAAATGGTTAAATTGATTTTGTTATTTTTGAGTTAAATCAGGTGATTTGTTCAGCTTCTTTTTATGATTCATATTCAAGTATTGAATAAGTTCCCAATTCTTGACTTTGAGTTGACAAGTGATATAAATATCAGATTCCTGTTCCAAGCAATAATCACACCAACAGATTGTTATTGGTCCTTTTCATCCCTTTTGCAGAGGTTTAGAAGTCAAGAGTGATTGTTGCATAGCTTAAAGTTTCTAGATATAAGTTATTGATTCCTCACACTATCCAATAGTAATTGTTGACTTATTATTTTCTATCAGTGATTGTTCATTAGAGTTTCCCAAGAATATACAGTAAGTTTGATCTTCATCCAAAGTTTTCTCATATTCCAATTCATCAGTTGAATCATAGATTTCCTTTCCCTTTTCCTTATTCAAAGGTTCATCAAATTTTAGTTTTTTCCAATATATGTCTTTGTATTGAATATTTTTGCTCAAATAATTCAAATCCATGGTTTGATAGTCATAATTAATAATAGCCTTGATTTTTGTGATCCAGTCATTTTCTACAATAACAGTATATTGAATTGATTCAGATATATCTACAGTGACAAGTATGATAATTTCTTTGATAGTGATTGGCAAATCTTTTACCTTGCCCAATAATCATTTTTTTCCTCTATTTATATTCACAAGATTGATAAAAAATGGCTTATAGATAGTGTATTCTAAAGAGTCTAAAAATGACTTAGAAATATCACTGCTTGTTAATCTAGTATCAATAATTAAATAGATAGAATAGTCATCAATTTTTGCATTACAATATAATGTTTTCACAGCTTTTGGATTGATTGGTTCAATTTGTTCAGGTAAAGAAAATATTGATGTAGAGGTATTTGAAAGTATAGGAGATTCTTGATCCTCCTTAGATCTCCTTAATCTTTTAAATACTGGTTTATGAGATTCACTACTTCAGCAAAGTCCTACATAGAAATATTGAGCCATTGATTGCAGTTGTTGGATTGGTTATTGGAAGATAATTGGTTACTGTTAGATCTATTTCCATTTGTTAAATTGTTAGTATTCCTTTGAGAACATTGGTTGGCCAAGTGTCCAGGTTGGTTGTAAATAAAATATCTCCTTCCATTGTTATTATTGTTGTAGAACCTCCTATAATTATTGCTATTGTTTCTATTATTGCTATTATTGTTGTTGTGATATGACCTACAGTCACGCTGCAAGTGTCCAACTTTTCCACAATTGTTGCAAGTGTAAGCTTCCCTTTGATTTTCTTCCCTATTATTGCTATTAATATTATTATTTCCATTATACCTCCTATTAATTGAAGTAATCAATTGTTGAAATCCTTGAGAGAGTTGGATAATTGCTATTTTAATATCCTTAAGTTCATCAGCATCCTAGTTCAAGTAATTGCATCTCAAAGAATAAGTACTCAAAGTAGAATTCCTGGAATAGGCTTATTCGGCAGTATAAGCATGATTAATAGCTTCAGCCATGTTGAGAGAACAAGAAATTTCGACTATTTCCTCAATTCATTTCTTAATCCATTGATAAATTGTCTGATTTTATTTTCAAGAGAGTAGTTATTGTCAGGATCAATGTACTTGTAAAGAAGAGTTATTGTATTCAGATATTTATTCACAGTTTCTTCTGGTTTTTGTATTTGCTACCTTAATTGATTTATCCACCTTGATTTGTGATGAGCAGTATATCAAGTTGCACGAAATTGATGCATAAATGATTCAGCTGGATATACTGCATTGTTTCAGTAATTGATTTAGTCATCCATAGAAGATCATCAAATATGTACAATTTCTTTGAGGTAAGAGAGAAGTATTTCAAATTTGCGAAGTTCATTAAAGCAATTTGCTTTGCATATTTCATTAAATTCATTGAGCCAAGTAAGAAGATCCTGTTCCTCTCCTTTGAAGGTTGGTATGTCCACCAGTTTTGTTTCTCTTTAGTTATTGTTTCTTGAAGCATTCATTCCAACAATTGATTCAGAGAGTTGTTGCAGTATATTGATGAAATTTTGATTATTATTTTGCCTATAATCATAGATAGATTGATTTTGTCACTCCTCTCTTTGCTTATTTCTTTGCCTTTAACCTGGCCTATTTCTACATAGTAGTGATTGCTATTCATTCTCCCTGTTGTCCTGATGATTGTCATTGTGCTCCTTTTGCCCATTACTTTTCTCATTATTATCCTGGTTTTGTGAAAATACCTATTTCAAGGTTGATTCAAGTCGTAAGGATGGCCTGCTTGATCCCAAGAGTCTTGAAAAATATTATCTATTGCTAAATTATAAGGTAGTGAAGAAAAATGGATTGTACTATATTGGTTGTGATTAAAAGTATCCAAAGAGTGGATTGAAGATGAAGAAAAGGGAGTTTTAAGAGAGTATTCAAGATAAGTAGTTGCAAAATCTAGTGGTGGTTTTAGAATCCAGTTATCAAGATTGTTATTCATGCAATTGTCCTTTTTGGAGAGCAAGGTCCTGTCATCATCACCAAAATATGATCAAATTTATATTTGACTAGTGTGTCCAAATGGAATTGCTTTTAAAAGAACAATTTTCAAAAAAAGAATTAAAAAAGTAATTTGTAATAATAAAGAAGTGTCAAGAATAGATTTATTAAGAATCCTTTAAACAGTGTTACACAGTATTTTACAAGAAATATGGTTCATTCAGAACCCAAGTTTATTAATAAATCAAGAAAACTAGAACAATTTCTTTTGTCCTAAAATCAAGAGAAGATATCCAATCTTCTAAAAAAAAAGTGATGTTATACTTAAACTTCCAAAGTCAAGTAAAGCTATCTACAAACTTATTCTATTTTTGAGTAAATTATGATTGCTTATATACTTATAAAATGGACCACTTGGATCTTCTAGACCTCCTAGGCCTCCTGGGCTACCTGATCTATGGTAAATTATATTACGTACTACATTTGATAAAGAGATATATGCTAATTAAGTACCAATAAGAATATCAAAGAATATTAAAGAAATGATTATAAATAAATAGATAAAAATAGAAATAGAATGAAGATTATGACTAAAAATAGCTATCCAATAGTATTAGAAGTTATTTTTATTACAATGTATACTTTATATTAAAATGTATCACTAAAACTAAATCTTTATCCAACTCACTTTTCTCTATTTTAAGAATTGTTAAAACTCTAAATACAACTTTAGGAGTAATTTATTACTTTATTAGCAGTTCAGATAAAGACTCTTTCAACTGTTAACTTCATTATCTACAAATCACTACTGCAAATTATTTTGTGAGGTTCTGACAGAGCTTAAAACCCAATCTTTTTATTTCATATTCTATTCTTCTTGTTAAAATTTCTTGGAGGCTTTCATCTTCCAGGTTTTCTTCTTCAGATAGTGGATTTCTTTTCTTCAGAGTTGTTATTTTTTGACCTGATAGACAAGAAGATCTTTTCATCTTGTCTTTTTTATTAATTCCTTGTATTTGTTTCTATTTGATTCTTTTTTTACATCTCTTGCTCCAGATTTCTTTTCAGATTTGGTTATAAACTCTTTTTGTATTTTTATTATCCACTTTCTTGCTATTCTTTCTATATATTTATCTTAATATTTTAAATTTGCTATTTCTAGAATAAGGTTAGTTTTTATAAGGCTAGTACAGAAACTTAGTATATTCTGACTTGTTTCAGAAGTCTATTTTACTACTTTAGTGATTCACTTGTTATACTTTCCTATTTCTTCATAATCATCAATGATCGGTCTGAAATTTTTTTCTTCAGCCTCTTTCTTTCTTTTCCACAATAACTCTTTAAAGTTTATGCTGATTCCAGCTACTTGTTTATTCCATATCTCTTGTAGCTGATCTTTATAGGCTAAACATTTTAGCAAGTGTTCTATGGTTTTATCTTGTTGGCTATATACAAAGTATTTTATTTGCTTGTATAGATCCAGTTTTCTTATAGCCAACTTACTTAAGATGGATAGCTTATTATTGACCAGTTTAATAAGAAAGCTTTTTTGTTGAGATTTAACTCTTTTCTATATTAAGTCCCATGTATGAGCCTGATATTCTAAAATCTAATGACTTCATTTTTTCTCTATTCTATTTTGTTATATCTATTGATAGACTGCTGTCTTATTATTAATATTCTTGAGGAATTGCCTAATTGAATCATCTAATGTTTTTCCTTGTCACTTGATTTCAATTATAATTTTGTGTGAAGTGAGATCTTTCCATTTAATCAGTAAAAATTTTAGGGCTTCCTTAGCTAAGGTATCTATTTCTTCATTATAAGGGTCATTTGAGTGTGCCTTGATTTTTGTGAGCTTTAGATTTATATTTTTCTTTTTATTAGTCTATTATACATATCCATAGGGACCAATTTTTTTCTTTAAGCCATCTCTTGTATATTCTTTTTGGATCTTCTTTTTCTAAGGATTTCTACTTGGAATACATGCTTGACTATCTGTAAAGATCTCTATCATGCTTTTAATACAGACTACCAGAAGTATTGTTATGATTGCTATCAATTCTGCTCTTATAGATGAGGGTCCATTATTTACTCCTGTTTGGAACTTGCTTTCCTTTTCTTTTTTTTCTATTTGGATCCAGACTGCTCTCATTTTCATATTTTCTTTTTCATAATTAGTAAGTGATTTGTCAGAATAGAAGATTGGTTTTTCTTTAGATCCAAGATTACATTGAAGTATATTTATTAGATGGTTTTGATATACTCTTCTAATATATTCTTTGATAATATATTCTTTCCAGGTTTTGATATTCATATAATTTACTCTATTATTTTGGATCTTTAAAAGGCTTTTGTTACTATAAATCACTTTTTTGATTCTTTTTTCAAGTACTATCTTGGAGTTGAGAATTTTTAAGCCACGTATTTTTTTGGTGGACTTTTTTGTATTGAGATATAGTACTATGTATATTTTTTCTATTTCTTTTTCAATGATACAATCACTATTTAGTGTTGTGCCTTCCAAATATTCTAGTCATTTTTGTATATTGGTCTTTTGATTATTGTTGAAATTATGACTAGTAAAATGCTCTATTATTACAACATTTCCTTTTTTTTCTTGTCTTAATTTCTCTCAAGTTATTTGATTTCTTTTATTTCCTATTACTATCCACAATTTTTTTTACTTGTCTTGATTAGGATCTATTTTTGAGTATTCTGGTTTCCATTTCAAATAATTCTCTCTCCCAGATCTTATAAGCTACTTTGGTTGTTATTCTGGAAGATTTTTGACTATAATTTGAAACCATTCTGGTATAGGTCCTTTGCTTATATCTTGTAAGTGCTGAAGTGTTCACTAGTCTTTTATTTTTTTGGTTTCCTGATTGATTAGCTGGTTCAGATACATTAGTTAATTGTTTCTAAATAATGATATGACTTTTTTGTATTCTTCTGATACAAGATATTTTCTGATCTAAATGTTTCTCTTTTTTCATTCAAAGATATCTTGTCATTTCTAACTATGAAATGTTATTTTCATATTCTTAGCAATTTTGATTACTTGAAGTGGAAAGTTACCTTTGTCTATTAGATGACTTAAGGATTTACAGATTAATAAATTGAGTAGTTCTCAATTTTTTATCTGTGCTTGTTTGAGTCTAATGATTGCTATAATTCCTATTGGTCCAGGATTATTTAGTCTGTTGCAAAGTCCTTTTACTTAGCTTTCTCTTTGTAACATTCAAATACTTTTCAAGTTATAGATCTTTGGGTGATGGATTATATTGTTGGGTATTGATCTGTATAAACTACTCTTATTTCTGAAAAGTTTTCTATATGCTATTGTTAAGATGTTACATATTTTCTAGGACAATATGTTATGTTGTATTCTAAATTCTATCCTAGGTATTAAAACTCTATTCAGAATATAGAGGACTGTTTGTCTGTCAACTTTTTATGTTTAAGGGCTCTTGTTATAATGTTACTTCTTTAAGCACTTATTCTT
The DNA here is from genome assembly GCA_910592055.1 of Acaulospora colombiana. Lineage (NCBI taxonomy): Eukaryota > Fungi > Glomeromycota > Glomeromycetes > Diversisporales > Acaulosporaceae > Acaulospora > Acaulospora colombiana. The sequence goes on from CAJVPT010000473.1 coordinate 14,520, forward strand.
TAAGCTCAATTGCAGTTTTTTGATTATCTATTCAGATTCCTAAGAATCTAGCCTGTTCTGTTCTATTGAGCTCTTTAATCACTTTTTCTTTAGTACCTGTCTTTACCTCTTCTGGATAGCCATTAAGATTGTTAATAGTGATTAAGACTGATTTGTTGCTATTTATTTGAGAGTCATGACTATATAAAAGATTTTTGCAGTTTTCATAATCTTTTCCATGTCCTCCTTAGATCTTGCTATTCATGTTGTGTCATCCATAAAGGCTATAGCCATATATCTTGATTCTAATCTTCTTGTGATCTGTTTTTTAAGATCAGGGTTCCATATAACTGATATTTTGTATTCTCTTTATATATCATTCTGAATTTTGCATAGAGGGGGTTATAGAAAATTCTCTATAGTAGAGGTGAGATGGTTTTCCCTTGATCAATTCCATTTCTGGCTACTATTGACTCTATGAGATCATTTTGAATATAACTTGGAATTCTTTATTTTGAAAAAGACCCAATATAATCTTTATAAAATCTCTTAGAGCTTTGATTCTTTCATTGCTTTTACCAACATATCAAGACTAATTGTATTATATGCTTTTGCAGTATCTTGAAAAAGTATCCATAGTTCTTTTTTGTTTTTTCTAACATCTTCACAGATATTGTTGAGAATTTGAATTGGTTCTACTATACTTTCTCCTGGCAGTCCTGCATAATTTGATCCTCTGAGAATATTATTGTTTTTACAAATATTTCTCATTCTGTTAGTGAGAATTTTGGTAAAACATTTTTTATAACTTCTAATAGAACAATAGATCTAGTATTTGAAAGTTCACAATCCCAAGATTTGAGTTTTACTATTGGATATATGGCTCTGTTTCTAGTATTTTAGAGTGACTTTCTATTTTAAGAAGTTATTTAGCATTTTTTTCAAGAAATCTTTTCTTTTTGACTTAACCTCTTTTGCATTTCATAATTAATTTGAAATTTTTCTGGGGCTTTGTTGTTTGGAAGTACTTTCAATGTTTTACCTAATTCATCTTGTGAGATTGGCTCAAGTAGTTTATTGTATCAAGATGTTTGGACTTATTCTCTTGGTTTATACTCTTCTTTTCAATTTTCCGATAGACTGTCATAGCTAGTTTTTCTTTTTTGAAGGCCTTACAATGGTACTATTTTATTTCCTTTTCAATTTCATTATTTTGAGTTATAATGAATTTATTATCCCCTAGCTTGATCTTAATCCTATCTAGTATTATTTTACTTTTAGTTCAGTTGGTTAGAGAGCTAACCATCTGTCTTTGATTGTTTCTATAATTATCACATCTCTGTTCCAAAGCAGTTTTAATACTATTTCTTATTTTTTTTGCTTCCAATCTTTGACATATAAATTTAAGACTTTCTATAATGTCTTAGATATCTTTTTTCAAAGATTTCCAGGGCATGTTGAAGATACTATATTGGGTACAATAGTTCTTAATCTGATGATTTGGATTGTGAGTATTATTATATTTTTCTATAGTTATGCTGAGAGCCTGTAGCTTATATATATTTTTTTATTTCTCTACTTTGTTGTAAAGTTTTTTAAGTTGTAGAGCTTTCTATAACTGATAAATTTGGTACTATGCTTATAGTGCTTTTCTTCGGATTGGAATGTTTTCTTTGTTGCTAGCATATTAAAGACTGCTTTACATAACAGTTTATCAAAGGTATCCCAAAGTTTGTTTGCTTGATTCTCCCTTTCATCTAAATTAAGTTTTTCTTGTAGCAATGGTTCTAGTGATATTTTAAATTTATGGTCTACACTTTCACTAAACTCTTGCTATTGTAATAGAAATATATCCTTTATATTGATTCTCCTTTGTATATTCATGGAAGGTTTTGTGGTTCTGCTTCTTGTGAAAAAGTCTTTGTCATATAAAGTTATTAGGAGCATAGTGTGGTTACTGTCCATTATATCTTCCATATATTGGTTGTCAAATTAGAGTAGTGGATAACTTGTTAGACTATAAGAGAGTCAAATATAGTCTATTCTACTACTACTTGTTAGGTTTCTTCTTGTTGGAGTTTTTTTTGTTTTTTTTTTATCACAAATGAGCATTATATGCGGGCTTTTATTAGAAATTTAATTTATTAGCTTGATATTAATAAATAGTCTTTACATTGTAAATTAACTATAGCCTATTGCAATTTTCTTTTCATGACAGACTACCAGTCATTGACTGGGTACATCATACAAAGGTCAAATGGCTAATGCTCATCTGAAAATGATGAAATTATTGATAAAGTAAAAATAGATAAGTTAGTAAAGTTGTTATGTTGATTTGATATCTGTATTATTTGTTTGAAAAGAGAATCTTTGTAATTGTTGTTACTATTACTAGAGGTGAAAAGTGTTGCCTTGGTGGGTTTTCATTTTATTCCATTCAGAGGAGCTGTGTTCACTGTGGCCGATCGCTGTTTCCATATCTTGTTGAAAATTTTAAGGGATTTATTGACTAGTTGTGCTTTGTATTTTGGTTTGTCAATTTGATTAGAAAATTGGTTAAGAACTCCTGATGCTATTTTGAGTAATAAAGCACTATCCTTAAACTGGTGAAGGTAATTAGGGTTACTTGTTGAAGAGCTTTTTGTTGTCTGCTTGTTGATTAAGTCTTTAAAAAAAGTGACAAGTTTTTTTGCTTTTTGATTTAACAGTTCGTGATTTTCATTACATGTGAAAACATGGATTTGATCTTCTATAGGATGTTCGCATCGAGAATATTTTGTGTTTGAATAGAGTAATGGATACCGTTTGTTAAGTTTGGTTCTCATGGGTAGAGAATTCAGGAGTAGTTTTGTTTGAAATATTACTAAAGTTCTGAATTTTGATTTATCAGCAGCCCAACATTGTTTGTTTGCTAATTTAAGTAGCTTAAGTTCATCAATAGATTCGAGTTTGTGGAACATGTCAGTACTAAGAATGGATGCAATTAAATTGCTGGAATTATTAATGAATTTGATCCAGTGTATAATGCTAGTGCCTATTTTATTATTGATACTGGGGGACGAATTATAACTATTAGTGTTGATGGGTGGGAGTGGTGAGATTAGATTATTAAATGGTGATTTGATTGAATTTTTTTTCTTTGAAAACTCTATTGTAATATTTTTTGTTTTGGCTAGGTTTTGACAATATTTGATAAAGTAACTGTATGAAACTCTAATCTGTTTGTTTATATATGAAGGAAGAGGAGACAATAAGGTTGTAGAGAAATAACATTTGATAGTTGTGTTTGAGTCGGCAGTTTCGATTTGATTTAGTAATATGGTCCAGATTTCATTTGATAGTTAGAGAGGTTGGAAAAAAATGTTCGGGTTGTTGATTTTTCAAGGCAAATAAATTGTTATTGCTAAGTTATAGTTATCTTATCAGGAATACTTGTCATTCTATTCTGATCAGATGAAATAATTATAGAAGATAAGAGAATGGGTTCTTTTGACATGAGTTGAGCTTTGACTTCTTCTAGGTTATTTAGTAGTTTAAAATAGTTATTGCTTTTTTTATGCCAGAGTAATACAACTTTGAATATAGGTTGAAAAATTATACACAGCTGAGAGAAGCAGCCACATGGTATTATATGATGTGTATAGTGGTCAAGTATATGATGACGTCCTTTAATAATTGATGTGTCTCTGTTATTTTTTTGTGATTTTATGAATTCTGGTAGTTGATTTGCTGTGTTGAAGGCCCAAAATAATGGCGTCGGATTAGGTTTTGGGAGCATGTTACTGTTGATAGATGAAGATATATTGGTTAGGTTTGAGAACCACGTAGGTATTGGTCCTGAATTAATCTTCTCAGCTTTTGTATGAAATTCATTCCATGAGTTTTTGACTGTAGAGTTGAAGCAAAAGAATTGTTTGATCGACCTTATATTCTATCTGTATAAATAAAGTGCTATTGATTTTGAAATGCTAGTATGTAACTCAATTGAGAGGTGTGGGTCATTGGTCTTGAAAGAACATTTTGGGGGCAGATATTGATATGATATTTATATGAGAGTGAGGCAGCTTCAGTAAGCCATGAAAATTTGAATAAGTGGGGTTTGCATATGGGGCATTCCCAGATAGCTGTACTGGCCTGAATTGAGTGAATCTCTTTTTTAATAAATGGAAAAGTGATTGAACTTGCTAGGATTGTGACCAGAAGCTTGATATGGGTTTGATTTTTTCGGTCATTTAGTGAGGTAAGGTTCAGACCTGCTTGAGAATAAGCCATCTTATTGGTGATGGTACGCTCAACACCTAGTTTTGTTTTAATTGCTTTGTTTGTTGTCACTTGTAATTTGTTGAGATTACTTTTTTTTAGTGGGGTTATCTGGAGGGTATATTCAAGTTGAGCCGGGATAATCCATTGAGAGACTTGCTTGATGATGGAGCCATTCCATCACTTTTGTTGTGATATGCATTCAGAAAATTTGTTGGTTTTATCTAACAGGTTTTTCTTCATGGCCATGTCTGGAGATTTTCCAGATAAATATATCCCTAGGTATTTGATTGGATAGTTGAAAGGTTTTGGTGTGATATATGTGCCCTCTATTATTAGGCTTTGTTTTCTCTTATTACTTTTCATGGAATGGCTAGTAATCAGATTAGTTTTTGTTTTGTTACATGTTATGTGATTCATTTTTAAGAATGATGTAAAAATATCCATTGCTGATTGTAATGATTCTAAGGAATGAGAGAATATTGCTACATTATCAGTATATGCAAATATTTTGTCTGACTGTATTAGGTTGTTGTGAATTCTGGAGATAACCAAATCATAGAATATTGTCCAAAGTAGTGGAGCTATTGTTTCACCTTGGTCTAATCCTTGGGATACTACTATTTGAGGAGTCAGGCTATAGTATGCAATGAATTGAATCGAGCGATTTTTTAGAAGATTTAGGATTAGGTTGTTGAAACTTGTTGGAGTCTTTATTCGGATGAGGGTTAGCTCCAAGCTTTTCAAATTAACAGAGTCATAAGCTTTTGAAATATCGAATGATGCTAACCAGTAATTGTTTGTTGAAGTTGTGTGAAGAGCTGATTAAGGATCTCAAGATAGCTATAGGTTCCAGAATGCTTTGGTTTTTTGTATCGGCAAAATTAAATGATATAAGAATATTGTTGTTCAAAATGATATTTGATAGTTTAGTATTTAAGATTTTTGTAAAAATCTTTCTGCTTGTTTCTATGAGGTCAATGGGATGTGTATTACTTAGGCTATGGGACCATATGAGCTTCTTGGATAGAAGTGTGATGATAGAGCTTTTCCAGTGTTTAGAAGGGTGACTATTAGATAAAATATTGTTGAAGAGATTGACAACCGTTTTTTGTGTGGATAAATCTATATGCTTCCATAATTAATAAGGAATTTTTGTGGAACCAGGGGCTTTATTTCCATAAAATGTTGCGATTATTAATGTAAATTCATCTAGTGTGATTTTCTCTATCAAATTATGATATATATTTTTTTGTATATTTTGTTTTGGGTTGTATTCATGAACCCATGCTTCCTCTATTGCAAAGTTCTTTGGGGTTAAATAGTTCTGATAATGATTGATAATTATGTTGTTGAGGATCTCTGGATTATCTTGAAGTTCATTTTCATCATGAAGGATTAATAGATCAAGGGAAGGTTTAAGAGCGCCCATGGCTATTCTGATGTATTGCTTAGGTTTGGATCAGAATTTTATGAAATTATCGGTAATGTTTTTTTGAATTTGATCACTGATGTATTTAGCCATCTGGGTTTGTTTTTCCCTTAATAGCAATTTGAATGTTTTGAAAAGGGATTTGGAGCTGGATGGGAGTATGGAGATTTTATCATAAAAGCTTTTGACTAGTTGCTGAAGTGATTTTATGTTTCTTCCTGATGCTTTTGATTTTTGCAGGGCTAACTTGATTTGTTTAATGGCTTTATTTATTTCTGAAGAAATTTGTTAGGGTTTTGATGAAGTTTGTTGTTTTCTCACGGAAATATTTGAGTTTAATACTTTTTTTATAGTGATTTCGAGTGAATTCCAAGTAGAATGTGGGTCATTGAGAAGGTATAGGTCAATGTCTTCTTGCAATGATTTTAGCTATTCTTTAGTAGCTTTGTTAAATTGATAAATTCTAGTTGAGAAGAAGATACATTGTGTTTGTATTCAATCCATTGGAAGCATATGTTGATCATTTTATGATCTGTTGATATGGCATTATTTTCTATAACATTATAGCTTAATATTTTGCTGGCCAAGTTAGGTGTGATCCATAGTTGGTCAATTCTTGAGGCACTTGTTATTGTTTGATAAGTGAAGAGGTGATCTTTTGCTGATGCTTTCACTATATCAATCATGTTTTTAATGTATTGATAAATTTTTCTTTTCCAATTATTTGTTGGAGCATTTATGGCAGGGGCATTTAAAGGATATATATTAAAGTCCCCTTCAATTATGAATTCAGTTTCTGGGTGTAATAATAGTATATTATTAAAAGATAATATAGCTTTCTCTCTAAGGTCATTGTCATGTGATAAGTAGAGAGCTACGATAATAATGTCTATTTTGGACTTGAATTTTAAGTGAGCTGCACACCAGAATTCATTTTTGGTGTATATTTTAAAAATATGACATGATAAATTTTTTGGAATGAGCAAGCACGCACCATTATTGGGGGAATTGGTGGGTATGCTAGATATAATCGTATAATTGTAAAGTTTTTGAGATAAAGGTTTTTGTAGGGTATGTTTTATTTCAGTGAGAATGTATATATTTCTGGGATTATGTATTGATGAAATTAGACATTGCAATTTTCCTAATTGATTTAATCCTTGGGTATTTAGAACAGAAATTGTAAGAAGGTTTTTTAATGTTTTTGGTAATTTAGATATTAATTGTATAGAAGGGTTTTTGGAGTTAGATATGTAAATAGGAGATAAGATATCAGGAAGATGTTCATGGGAAGGTAATGGAGTAAGAGTTTGTAAGAATGACTGTTAACAAGTGTGGAATTTATTATTGATAGAATTTGGGAAGAAGAGTTGCTTCGGGATCGGGCAACTCTGACTCTGCAATAAATTCGTCAGGGAGGATATGGAAGTAGAAAGATCTTTAAGGATTGTTAGATTTGTGTTGAAATTTTCATTATCTTTGATAGGAAGGTCCATCATGATGTTTTTTTCCTTTAGAATTTCAACAGTTGATTCAATACTCAGAAGTTTCGGAAGATAAGAAGTAATCCAATCTCTAGGAATTGAACCATGAAATGAGGATTTGATTTTCTTGATATGTTTTTTGAAGGATAGATTATTACAGTCGAGCAAGTCTTTGGTGATGGTCAGTGTTTGTTCGATAACTGAAAAATCATTGGGGATTGGAGGACGGTCAAATTGTTTAAGTGATGGGTCAATCCATTCTGAATTTAAAGGAAGAGAATAAGAATAGTATGGAGAAAGTTGTTGAAGTAATGTGTTAACTTGGTCTTGATTTGTGATAGAAAGTGAGATACCAGTGTTCTTACTGTGCCAGTGTGGTGATAGGAGTGGAAGTTTTTGGATAATATAATCATTTGGTAGGAATTGAACTGCATAGTTATGTTGTCTAAGGTTATTAATTGCATGCCGGATTTGTATTGGGTCATTTGGAATGGGGAACATGATAGCTAACATTTCAGGAAGCTGTTGATATAAGTCTAGAAGTAGAGATTTTGGTGGAGGGAGATCGAAATATGAATCTGGAAGTTTTGAAGGAACATATTATAATTCCCTGAGTGGCTTAATAAGGTCTTTTAGGATTTGGAGTTTGGATCTTTCTCTGATAGGAAATTCTACTTGTAGTTCTTCTGGAAGGTTGATTGGGTCTTCAGGTAGATTAGGACGTTGTTTAAAGTAATTGTTGGGTAGAAGATCAAAGTTATAAAAACTCCTTAGAGCTTTGGCAGTAGCACCTGTAAGACTGGGGCTGTTTAGGGGCAAAGGATGGGGAAGTTTTATTTTGATTCTTGAAGGTATATCAGAGAAGTTTAGAGGAAGAGTAGGAAGTTTATTTTTGATTTGTTTCTCAGTTTGAGCCATGATTTTCTTATAATCAATTTTTTCCAAGGTAGGATCGATAAAGAAGTTGAAGCCAAATTCAAGTAATTCAGCTGCCTATCAATGACAGAGAAGAGCAAGATTGTTTGACCTAAGGAATATAGCCAGAATAGATCTGTTAATGATAATTTGGATCTTTTTCTTCATGATCTGATTAATATAGCCAATATTGTGTTTGTTCATATAGTTGTTGTAAAACTCCTTTTCCATAGCTTCATATTCCTTCTGATGGTTTCCTTTGATCTCATCCAGTTGAGTAAAAGAATGGAAGAATGATCTGTCTCTATATGACAGTTTGGTAAAGATTGCAGATAAAGATTTTGATAGAGGAATTGTTGGGAGGTCTTTGATTTTGATGTACAATTCTACTAAAGCTTTTAGATCTTTAGGTCTGCTAGTAATTAAGTCAACTGTTTCGGATATTGTTTGATTATAATTAGAAGGGTCTGAGATTCAAATGTCACATTCATTAATAGAGTTTTCTGTTTCGTCTATCCATGACTGAAGATTGGGATTGTGTTGCGGCTGATCAATTTCTATACTTGAGTTAAAATTGGGTGACGAAAGATATTGATCTTGATTGGTGCTTTAATTTGAGCTATTTTTGAAATTATTGCTTGCTATGGAGTCAGTATAAGGATGATCAGGCTCAAAGGTACATTGAACGACATCAGGAGTATTGCAGACCTTCTCATTTGGTTGGTCTGTGTCCATGGAGTAATCTTCTTGTGTGACAGGAGTATTGGGAGGAGGTATAGAAGTTTCCCTTTTTTTGAGAGAAAAAGTGTTGGAGGATTCATCAATGGAAATAGAAATTTGGTTCCAAGGGCAATGGAGTCTATAATTCATAGTTTCTTTGACAACTTTTCTAATGGCAATTTCTCTATAATTTTTGGATAGATTGAAATTTGTTTGATGTTCCATAAATTGGTTTAAGATAGGAGTTGCAAAGTTTGTAAGGATTTCTGCAGTTACTTTTAGGCTGGGGGTGGAGAATTTGGAAGGACGTTTTGCTTCAAAGAGAACTTGAATAATTGCTAGTATTTGATTTGGATCGTTATTTTCAAGTTTGTATGTAGGAATTAACCATGAAGATAGGCAATGTTTTAAGGGAGGAACTTGAGTAGAGGCTGCTGGTTTAGTCACATGGACTAGAGAGGTTTTATTTTGTTTGTAAATGATAGAGACTTTTGGTGTTTTGTTATCGATGAGGACTATATCTAGGATAGAGTATTCTTCTGTGATGTCAAGAGTCCTGGAGGAACTCCCTCCAGGTTCTTTTTGTTTGGTTTTTGATGAAATTTTTGCTAACTTTGTTTTCAAAATTTGTGGTCAATAATTTATGGGAAAGAGTTTTTTTATTTTCTTTCTTGTTGGAGTTTTTTCTTTGCCTTCATATGTGACTTGTATATTTATAAAATTACATCATCAAGAAAGTTGAATAGTAGGATTTTAGATTACTATAATTATCTGAAGCTTGCTTTTGAGGAGGATTTTCTATCTTCTGATAGGTTATAAGCTACATTAAAATCTCCCATTACTATTATGTGAAAGCCTTGTTCATATTTATTTTTAATAAGGCTGGTTATCTTATTCTATACTATTTTGTATCTTGGTTTGTCTGAAGGAATATAGATCAGTATAATACAGATCTTTTTTATTTTTAAAAGAATATTGGCAGTAATAATATATCCTTCTTCTTTCTCTACTGATGCAATCTTCTTTTTCAGATCCCTTCTAATAAAGTGATTAATTCCTATCTCAAATGGTATGTCTTTGTTGGTACTATGAAAGTGTTTGTAGTCTTTTTGGTTATTAAAAGCCTATTGTGCATTAGCTTCTGTCAATTTTGTTTTACATAACTCCAATATATCTATTCCTTATTCTAGTATTTCTTCAATTAGGTTTTGTTGCTTTGTTTTATTTATAATTCTTCTAATATTGTATGTACTTATTCTGATAATCTTTTTATCTATCTCATCCTCTTCTTTGGTTTTTCATATTAGTCTATGTCTATTATCATTAAAAAATTTTTTCTATTCTTCTTGTAGAAATATTGTGATATTTATATTCCCCTTCTTTTTTATTCTATTACTACTTTTTAAAGTTCATTTGTTACTTATATTTGAGATTTTTGATGAGGAAGCAATGGACTGTTGCTTCTCTTGATTACTATTAAGAACTAGTGTGCCTTTATAAGCAATTTGCTCCCTTATTACTAAGTTTTAATCTTTTGAAGCCTATTTGTCCCTCTAGAGTATATATTCTAGCATATAGTCTTTCTAGATTGATTAGAATATTCATTAAAGGATCTTGTATACTTTCTATTTCAGGTTTTGTATGGATTTCAGAAGATCTATTTCTATATCTTTATTGATTTCTAATTAATTCTCTATTGCTTCCTGTTGTATGATATTCTTTTTTAGTATTTTTTTCATGCCTTATTCTATTATTGCTTCGCTACCTGATCTGTCTCAAATTCCTGAATCTATGTTAACTTGTTGAATTAGAAATACACTCTGTTGATTCATTATCCGATTGTGAGTCAGGTATTGATTCATTGTCTATTTCTATATTTCTGGATCTAATCTTATATTTCTATTTTTATCTTTAGGATTCTTTCTTCTGTTTTGGATGTGTTTTTGATATTTCATAAGAGGCAATGTCTCTGTAAAAAAATATGTTATTTGCATACCTTGTCTTTTTCTTTTTTTGTCTTAAAGCAAACTACTGTAAAGTTACATTTCTTGAGTATATATGGATCTTTGGATATATAGTATGCCTTAGCTTATGTACTATTCAATACTCTAACTATTAGACTGGTATAGATTTTATCGGTACCTAGGAGTCTTGCTAAGTTGTCATTTTTTTCTATTAATATTTGATTTATTTTATTATCATTAAGTTCAGACTTGGAAAATATAGCTCTTGACATTTCTGTACTGATTGGAGTTATCCAAATTTCTTTAGAATTTAGACTAAGATATTTGTGTTATTTGATATAGGCTTTTACTTGTAGTTTTGTATTTATCTCTTAGATATAAATGTTTTGGATTTTTCCATATATTTTTAAATGCATTTTTATAAGATTCTTATTGTTTTTCGAATCTAAGTCTATTAAATATATATGTTAAATGATAGTATCTTTTTTGGTTTTAGATTTTTGAAAAACTTTTTTATCTAGATTTCTTTTTGTTTTTTGTTTTTGTAAGTGATCAAGAGTATTATATTTTGAATAGTGAAGTTGTCTTTTTTTCAATTAGTTTTTTCAATATATCTTATAACATCTTCTTTCTCTTGTATTCAAAAAACTAATCACTCATTTCATTGATAAACTCTTTTCATAACAGGTTTCTTTTTTCTTGTGGAAGTTTAAGAGTGTTACTTAGGTATGCCTTAGTTTTATTTTCTATTTTTCTTGAAATATTGGCTGTTATTGCACCTAATCTATAAGTTCCTTTCTTTTTATGAAGTAAGAATTTGTTGATAGTACCATATCTCTATTCCTAGTGGTATAGGAGTTATGTTCATTAATACATTGCCTTTTTACTGTTTATTGAAGTTTTTGTGATTCCAGTTTTTTGATCTTCTGTACATATATTATTGTTACTTCATTGTCTATTGTTGATTTATTATTTATTTGTTTAATGATCACTATTAATTATTGCTTTGATTTATGTTAACTTTTAGAATTCTTGATAATTTCTATAAGCTTATCTTCAATATAGGGTTGTAGGGGATCTTCTTTAATTCCTTTGCCTTATTGCCAAAGATATATAATATATTGAATTAGGATTTATTTCTTGTGAAAGGTTGTCATATTTACTTTTAGTATCTTAGCTATGATACTATCTAGAATATTATATATTTCTGGTAACGAGGCTACTAATCTGCTGGGTTTATTATTTTATTGATTTAGTAGTTGTTGTGAAGCCTATAAATTAGAATGTTCATCATGTTTTAATAAGAGGTTGATTAATATGTTTACTATATCCTCTTCTCTTTTACTGACTATCTGTAATATACATTGTATTCTATTTATAGTTTAGACTTATTAATAAGTATATGATTGCTTGTTTATATTTGTCAGTTATTTTATTTTTGGATCGCGAATAAACCTTTTTGGAGTTGTTATTGTTGTTTATATTTTTTATTAGATAATATAGAAAAATCTTGTTATATTGTTTTGATAAATTTATTTGTTGATATGAAAGATCCTATCTAAATTTTGCAAGTTGTTATTGTATTTGTGTAAAATGTCAATTAATTTGTTTAGATCACAAGTTATATATATATGTGTGTGTTTTGATTGTTACTTTACATATATACTTATTTTGCTTGTTCACTTTTTACATAATCATGTTCATATAATAAGATAACGAATAGGTATATTATTTATGTATGTATGTATATTTAGATTGTCTTGTTCTTGAGAAGTTTTGATATTCTTTTGGACCTTTGAATGATTGAAGTAACTTAATTTATCGAATAAACTTAGTTGCTTTCTGGGTTCCTTGTAGTGTTAAAAAAGGTATTATCCTGTATTGACCTGATTGTAAGCTTTGTGAAGTTAATATTGGCTCACTTTTTCTAACTGTGAATTAGTTTATAGAGTTTTTTTCTTTTTTCTAAAAATTTTAAAAAAAAAGAAATAAAAGAAAATTAGTAAAACAATGTATATCTCTTTCCTTGATATTTCTAAAAGGCTTGTTATATGTGTGTTGCAAGAGCTTGATAGCTTGATTTAAAGGATATATTGTTTTTTCTTATGTGTTTGACCAGATTTACTTTTTTCAAAAAATTATCAAAAAAAAATGATTTTTAGAAGAGTTCTATTTTACTCAAATTATTAATAATATCATTAAAATATATGAAAATAATCAATAGAAATTTATTTATAGATATTATATTTTATATTAGTTAATTATTTTTAATAATAATTATATTACTCAAAAATCTAGAATAAAATTTAAATAGAAAAAATTTATATAAAAACCATAAAAATAAAGCTTTGAAAAAATATAAATAGTAAAAAAAAAATAAACCTTTTTATATTAACAAATTTCTATATAATATATTCTAAAAATTAAAAAACTTTTAAATATTTTATAGTTAATTTTTTTTTTTGTTATTGATATTAAAGATATTATATGACTATTTTTTGGTATTAAAAATTAAATTTTTAGATAAAAAGAATTAGAAGAAGAAATATTTTTTTATGTATAATAAAAAATCTATAAAAAGAAATTTTTCTTTTTTGAAATTAGTTTAATTAAAATATTTATTAAAATAAAAATAAATAATTTAATAAAATAATTTTTTTATTAATTATAATAGTTAAAATTTTTTAAAATTTAAATAAATATTATAATAAAATCAAAATTATTTAAAATTTTAACAAAATTTAAAATATATTCTATATAATAAAAAGATAATTTAATTATAAAAAATTTTATTTATATTTAATAAGAAATTTATTGTTATTTTTTTATTAATTGAAAATTTTTTCTTGCTTTTGTAATTAATTTTTTATAAAAATTTATGATAAAAATTATATTATTAATTGATAATTGATAAAACTTTAAATATAAAATTATAATAATTTTATAATAAAAATATCAAAGTTTTATTTAAATTTAATAATTATTTATTAAATTATAATAAAAAATATTATTTCAAAGATTTTTATATCAGACTATATATTAAATAATTTATTAATTATTAAAAATAGATTTTATAAATAAGATTTAATTTTTATTAAATTTTATAAAAACGTAGATCTATTAATAATTATTATTCTACTATAAATAAATATAAATTTTTGTTTAAAACAGGTTAAAATTATATATATTTTTAAAAATAAAAGTTCTTAGTAAATAATAAGTTTTTTTAAATAATATGATATATAGTTAAGAATAAATAGGTTTCATTGATAATTAAAAAAATATTTTTTAATAAGAATATTAACTTATTAAAAAAATTTTTCAAAAATATCAAGTTTTTTTTAAAAGATATTGAAACTTTTTTACTTTTATTTATTTTTTATTTATTATAAGCATATTTGTATAATTTTATATACTCTTTTTTTTTTTACTTTACTTTCCTTAATATAATTTCTATAATATAAAATTTAATCAATTTTGATAATTGACTAACAATAAAATAAGTACTAGGATCTTTATTTTATTGTTATTTGTTTTTTAAATATCATATTGTTTCAATAGCCAAACTTAGAAGTCTCAAGATAAGTTTGTTGATAATAATTATAGTTTAACTTAGATTCTACATATATACAATGCTCAAATATATTTTGTACTAATTAATCTTTTACCAAAATAAATACCTGATTTAATCTTAATGAGTTATTGTAAAAAAAAAATAAAAAATAAATTTTATAATAATGAAATTAATTTACAGTATATATAGTAATCAAAAACCTTATATTTCAAAACGTTAAAAAAAGATATATTAGACATACAGTATATAGTATATACTGTATTTAGTAATAGATAGAGAAATATTTTTAGTATTGTATCCAAAAGTCGCGACACGAAACATGTGCGTGTATGCATAGACGCGACTTTTTTTATCTAGTCGTCATAGCTCAGATAAGCCGAAATAAGCTATTTGAGACTTCGAGATTGCCTAGTCAAAATTATATTAGTAGGCAATTAGATTAAATATAGTGTAGATATTGCATAAAACAGTTTAGCAAAGTATAAAATGGATGTAAAATGCATGCAAAATAAACAAGATTGAAGTTAGTCAAAAAACCGTCACAAAAGAGAAAGCAAAATCTGATTAAAAGGAGTAAGTCTCGGGGTACTTACTCGACCAGATCTAAACGCCTCTTTCTGCTTGGTTTGTGTGCATATTCGCGAACATTGTTACGCGAATTTATCCTTGGGTTAGCGATCGACTCGCCGCGAACCCCAACAGTACTGTATGCTCTACTGAGAAGGTCTTCACATCACCAGATAAAATATCCCTTACTTTTACCTCACATTCATTGGGAGATTTG